>VICI01003709.1:0-12550 GCA_019593645.1 Akabosia matsudoensis
ACTTCTTCTTCGCCCTGATTGGTCATTATAGGAAATTCCACCAATCAGACGCAAGCTTAAGTGACTTCACAAAATTGCATTGCAGGATCATTCTTGTGTTATTCTATGAGCAGAGACAAGACAAAGAGCACACGGCTTCATGGTTGGAAAACATGGGCATTATGGAAGTCAAAGGATGTTATATCCTCTCATGGAAATTATGATCAAGAGGAGGCTTATTTGTGTAAAGTTGCATGGTTTACATGAAAAACGTTATATAGCAAAGCAAGAGCGAGCGATGATGGATGTTCAATGTGGTTTTTGGTGTTTTTGCTGGAAAAACGCATGCTGAGAATTGGAAAGATGATGGAAAATGAGAATGAAAAAAGTGAAAGCCTAAAGGAACCAGTTTGCTTACTCAGAGCTTGTCTGACTAGATCCTATATGGTGCAGACGGTCGCACATGTACAATAGGAAAAACGGAAATGGGTTTGCTCACTGAACCTTCTTGTTTAGTTCCTTATTCATTTTTTCCTTCAGGAGCTAGTATCATGCTATACTAGCTGGTGATGGTAGGAATATCACCGTGAAACGGTAGCTTTTTTCAAGTCCATGTGCTTCAAGCCGAGATATAATAAAATATGTGCATAGTTTTGTCAAAACGAATGTGCTTTATCAACTTGAGAGAAAACTTGGGGAACATTATAGCAAATGAGGTGCAAATTTTGTTTGGTATTGTTAGATATTTTCCAAGAAATAATGAATGATCAATGAATGAAGTAGTCTTGAGTAAACATGTTTTCGAGGTTTTTTGGGAAACAAATTGGGAATCGGAAATCCACCAAGAAATATTTCGCGTATATATGAATCCTTTCTCTTTTGGTTTATGTAAACTATATCAAATGTGTAATTATTTTCTGTCACAAGGTGCCTTTTACCAGAAGATGATGTCAACTTTATACGTCAGAAGAGTCTTCTAATTCCGGCGAGCCACAGGGAACCTAAGAGTGGAAGTCTCAAGAGACGCCACGTATATATCCCAACAAATGCAACGGGAAATCCAGGAAGTGGTGTTTGTCAACCTGATAAGTTGAATGTATATACAGGCGAACATGGTGCTACGACAGGTGTGGATGACGGGATAGTTGAGTGCAGTTCAACGGAATCTGTTAATAATGAGAGAAAGTCAAATAGTGATGTGTACGAAGATGTAACAGACTCTAGGGAGCCACGGAGACGTCATAACACTACCGTTAAGCAAAATCTTTCCTCAGGAGGTGGTGGTGGTGTTGACGATGTTTCATCTCTGTCAGCAGCTCATAATGCGTCTCAAGCTGCTCTCAATGTCTCGAGTACTTCTTCCGCTACAATTGCTGCGGCTGCAATCGCCGCCGCTGCTTCTCGAGGAGGGGCAGGTGCTCAACGTTCTCGATACTCACTTTCTCGAGAAAGTAACCAATATGAAAATAATTCTTCTGCTGACGCCATGTGCGAGGATCTTGTCATTGCGGTCCGATATTTGATGAACATTCAGGAACAAGTAGAAAGCCAAAATTTGCTTGTTGCTGAATGGCGTCTAGTAGCTCAAGCCGTGGATCGCATACTTTTCTGGATTTTTGCGGTGATGACGATCGTGTCTAGTACAGTGCTCCTTCTCATACTGCCCCTGTACAAGAGAAGTACGTACTATGGCCCAGATTTGCCAGAAAACGGGTCTGAAGGAAATGATTCAACTTTGGACTGGAACTACACTAGCACAACCGTTGCCACACTAGACGAATAAGTGCATAGATAAGTAGGTAATCTTAATGGTGCTACAAGTAAAGAAAATATTAATGCTATTCACATGGTGATTCTGACAGATAAACTTTTAATTAAAAGCGAAAATAGCCCTAAAAATAAACTGTGCAATACTCATAAACGTGCAATTTTATTTCGTTTTATTGATTTCTTTTCTGAAAATGACTATCACAATCTTGTTCCGCTAAAATTCGTTGCATCCATAGCGTTTATGTTACAACAGTCCTCTCCTCCTTCATCGTATATCTCACTATCATATGTTACTTTTCAGCATATAATTTATGGTCTACAATATACTCCCTTTCACATAATCATCCCATTAAATCTCAAAATCCCTTGAACTCCTTCGTACAACAAAAATATCACTTCAATAATAACAGTGTATGGAGAAAACACTGAATTGGGCTATAAATCAGTCAGTTGTGTGGACGTAAGGATCATCTAAAACCTCTGGAAAGGCTCTTCCCGTTAGTCAACTCAGCATTTTTTCACTCCAGGTTCTTTTATGAAGTATCCATGAATCCATCTTCATCGTATGCTTCACTTTGTATAATGTTTGCTTTATTCGCGAACAAAATTTTGGGTTGCATGGCTATATCCATAAATGCATCCTGAAGAGCTCGTCTACATGCTAAACTGTGATGATAGCCACCTGCAATTTCCGCTTTGTCTGCTGGTCTGATATGCTGTAAGTATGGAGATGGCTGTTGATATTTTTGTAGATGTAGATACTTCAGTTCGTCCAGTGATGGTGGTTCCGGACCTCCGATTTCCATAATAAAAGGTTTGTATACAAACAACGGAACTTCTTCGACTTTTGGAACGGGCAAAAATCCTTTCGAGCCGAGACCCGTCCCAAATCCAATTCCTGACGTGAACTGTGTCGGTGCTGGAGGCGGAGGAGGTAGTTCTGGAGCAACGTTTTCTTGTGCAGCGGCGGTAGCTTTGTGTTGCTCCACAATAGCTTTTGCATCCACGTCATCCAGAAACATTAGGTCGTCTATGAGCGCTTCCCGATTTTTCAACTTTCTCAGTTTCTCTTCTTTCGCTGAAGTAAGATTTTCAACGCGACGAACCTCCGTTCTTTGATGCTCCTGCTCCAGAATGCTTTCTAGTTCTAGAATAGTGTCCGGTTTGCGGTTGCGACATTTTGTGATTTGATCTTTGTTCTCTTTCTTGTATTGCTCTATCATCTTGTTTGTTTCAATGATGTCAACGTTATTTGCCAAGTTAAATATTATAGTCTCTACCTGCAAATAATAATAAAAATACCAAAATACATTTACTAAGAAAGTTGCTTCAACACAGTAAGATAAATTCGTAAGTGTCTCTGCTTTTAGCAACATGTTCAATATTCCAATACTCAAACTCAAACCTACAGGGATCGAGATCAGCATAAAACGAACTATTCATTTTATTACACATCTTTATTCAAGTAAGTATTACGGTTTCTCAAACTAAGGGAACCCCTCGCCATGAGTCCCGATAAAATCCATTATAATTGTTTGTTTATCATGTGCAACTACCAAAGAAACGTGATGTCATCTCATGTCTTTTCATGAATAAAATATTTTTCTCAAGTAAGGGCACAAGGCAGTCATCGCCAGGAAACCTAAGTCATTTTCCCCAAAGTTTTCAAACAAGAAAAAAGGCAGCGATCAAGAAAGTTTGACGGTTTCCATGAGAATGAATGTAGATTCCAAAATCAAATCGAAAAGGGCGAAGTGGAGATGCAGGATCTAAAGGAATCGATAAAAATTTTCTAGCAGTGCACGGTGTAGCAGTTGGTTAGGGAAAGGTGTAGAAAAGATAAGATTCTTAAGTAACCCCAGAGACAAGAGTTAGACATGAAGTGAAAGAGACGCGAAGTCCCAAAGCTAAAAGAAAATCACTGACAGTGATTTTTTCCTAGAAAGAGATTTAAGAAGGGGATCATGGACGTAAAAAAATTACGAACTGAAAGTGGCGTGCTAGACGAGACTAGAATTGGTTGTTAGGTAATTTATTTACGTGTAACCTTTTCCATAAAAGTTTACTGTAACTATTTCCGACTCTTGTTAATACAAAAAAAAAAAGAAAAAAAATAAGCAAGAGAATCAATACAACTTCAACTTGGAAATTCATGTACATAGGTAGCTAGTCAAATTCAATGAGGCAATAAGTGGGAAAGGAAATGTACAGAAACCAAATATTCTTTAGGAATTTTTTCTTGTAATGAGATTCGCCAATGAATCTGGTATGTAGTTTCGATTTCGCAGGTGCTTCCTTTTGAATTATTCTTGAGTAATTTTTTCATATAAAAAGAAAATAATCTGATGGATGGGTTACTATTGACAAGCCAAGGATAAAAATAGAAGAACATCGAACATGATTAGAAGTGAGATTAATGCGAGACGATTGATGAGGAGAAAAGCATTAAAGAAAAAAGCACTGCCGTACTTCGTTGGAATTAGTGTCGGTAAATATTAGGTAGATTTACTAGTCAACAGATTTCAGCATATCTCTATGATTTCAGGAAAGTACTATAGAAGAAGTTAAAAGGAAATTGCATCAGATATATCCTATTCTAGATAGCACTAGATCTGCCTAGTCCTTTATCGCACCAATCAGGAATCTGATAATGCTTACCCAATATATTCGAAAAAAAACGGATATTGGTATGACTGTGACCCGTTATTGTTTATCTCCGAATCATACACACACATTCACCGTGCTTGCATTGCAATTATACAACTATGCATGTATCGGATGAATGGAAGCCCTGATAAAAGTTGCTGTTTCTATGACTACAATTACCTACAGAAAAAAGTTTATTCGCCATGTGACAATTACCTGCTCAAGATAGTCGTTATACTCTCGAAGGTTTGAAAAATCACTCTCTTGCTTTGTAAAGTCTTTCAATACACGCCGCCGGATGTCTACTTCTTTTTCCACTGCAGGGTCTTCAAATAATTGAACCCGGAAACCAGAGCGACGAAGGGGGAGGCCACATTCAGGACAAGCGCCTGAACCTAAATAGAAAGACAAGATAATAAATGAAACGGTAATTTTTAGTGTGAAGAAGGAAAAGAAATACAAAACTTGATTTAGTAAAACGCACGGTCTTTTAGTACCTTTCACGAATAGTAACTCCACGCAATTATCACACAGTGCATGCCCGCAGGTGTTGACTAAAAGTTTCAATGAAGGATTTCGATACTTCGTTGTCTTGCAACGAGGGCAAGCTAAATTATCGTCCATCTTTAAAAATTCTTTCACTAACTACAAATAACTAGGAGTAGAATCAAGCACTCAAGTCAGCAGTGTTACCAACTAAACTGCGAAAATGTTTACCCTTCACCACTGCATCACCGGCCAAGCATAGGCAATTTACTTTTTAGACTTTCACCACTTTAATCGAGAAAATATTTATTTTCAATTAGTTATAGCTCATGATTAGTTACACATCAATTAAATGAACTTTATCAAATGACGAAAAACAGGAATTGGAACGAGTTTTTATCCAAAAACGCTTAGTTTCCTTGAAAAACTTTAAAAAGCCAGATAAACCTCATAAACTTAAATGTTTTCTGCTTTCTGAAATGTCGTTTAGTTTGTGAGCACAGTGCTTAGAACATCAAGACAGGCAAGAATTGATCTCCCGCTTTTTGAGCAAGCGAAATTGGGGTAGGTTGGTCGTTCATTTTACAACAAAGAAAGGTGGTAATTTGGAGAGTGCATATGGAGTGCATAATGGAATTGATCAACACAATGAACAAGGGTGAAGGGAGACTTAATCTTGAGGGAGACTTGATCAAGTGTTGACAGTTAAATAGCTCATGGCAACCTTCAAATCCTTAACATTTTTCTTTCTTGCCAGCATCATTATATCTTACTTACCGCCTGTGGAAATAGAAATAGAACTTGCACACCGTAATAAAAACAAATCATAAGCATTTTCAGAGAACTGAAATCAGGTTAGGTTAGGATCAAATAGAATCCACGTTCGGGTTTTTTTTTTTTTTTTTTTTGCTTTAATGTGTCTTCCGCATGTTCGCCATGTCCGGAGGTTCAAGGTTTCACAAGAAAATCAGATAAATAATATTAAAGATATTTTGTTCTTAAGAAGGAAAGCCCTTTTCATGTCATTGTTAAAGTTGTGTTACTAACCCGTTGAACTTTGCGTCTGCACGTGTATTGTTCACATTTCTTTAAACAATATGTAAAGTTCGTGAAACCAAGCATATTTTAATTGTTATTTTGAAAATTTCATGTAACTGGTGCCATAAAAATCATTTGTGAGATATTTTCATGGCGTCACAACAGAAATTTTGACTTCAATAGAAATTTCTAACAAGGCAAACGCAACAATTTATGTGTTGGAGTAGTAACGGAATACATACAAGTAAACCTGAATTTCAACTTTTTCTGGTTACATTATTTTAGCAGCGTCGCAAAAAACGATACTCAGTTTCTCAGTTTTATGACGTCATATGCACCATAATCTGCTGTTTATGGCGTATGATGTTTTTATGATTAATATGATGACAAATACATGATTAATTTTGTAGGGGCAATATTAGACAGCTTATCTTGCAATGAGAGGCTAACTCCCTGTCCCTAACTGGTTACCTGTGTCCCTTTTGTTGTATCCGGCACTGACCTTGCTTTGGTATCTAGTACTGCAAAAAAGTTGACGTAGAACTTGGTAAAGCAATGCGTGCTGATCATGTGATCATTCAATTCATGGCACAGGGACATAAAACCTGCAAATACATATTCCGAGAAATCGAAATTGGTTTGTTTTTCCAAAAGCTTCTAGAATCTTGCAAATATTTACTATCAGCACAATCCAGTTTGATCGTCAGCATGGACATTTCCTATTAACGTTTCGTTGCATAGAGGAAAGACTATCAACTATTACGTAAAAAATTAATTAAATGAAGGGTAACTTTAATTCAAGGCAATAGATAATATGATGGTAATATATTAGGTTCCTCTCTTAAACTATCATTTATCAAAATAGAACGTAAAAAATTGTATAAATAGCAAAGCATACCAAGTGCAATGACTTATAATGAGTCATTTCATGAGAAGAAGTTGTATAGTGGACGTAAACAGTTCTTTTGCAACATTGTCTGTGATAAGATGATCTACGGGAATGATTCATCCGTTTAATGAGCAGAGCCAGAAGTAGGCACTCTAATTATAGTTAGTAATTGTAGGATAATGGCGTTCATATAACGGGGCTATCCTATCTCTAACAATGACCGTGTAAATTAGCCCCTGCTGTTAAATCACCGTGACCCTGCATCATGCCATACAACAGTTGAAGCTGTTTACTTGGAAATGGGAAGCAAAAAGGTGAGCATATGAAATATATTCTGTGAAATACCACGAGTTTTCATGACAATACGACATAAAAAATGGTTTGTCCATGTAGGTATGCGACCAGCCATGGAATTCTGAAGGATATAAAAAATACTGACCAGAGCTTGAGTACAATCAGTCTCTTGCATCGTATTTTATTTGGGAATTCGAGGAAAAATCTCACCCAATTCACACTTTTCTTCTCTTGAAACGTCGGGCATAAGATAGGTAATTCATGTATCGTGTATTACTTACGCTTTAACAAAAAGGCAATGAATGAGCAAACGGGCAAGTTCAACAACGCAATAATGGTAATGATGTTGGCATAAAATGAATGATGGTGTTGTGTTCAAAAGAAGTGGATGTGTTTTATGAAAATAAACAGTACAGCTCACGTGGCGAAGGAAAAGTTTATTTTGCTTCAGGGATACCTGCTCATTGGCAATATTGGCATGTTAAGATTAATTTTCTGCTGGAGTATAGCATTGGGTTGTGGTCATACTTTACGAAATGTATTTTTTTATGTTTTAGGGTGTTTGCAATCCTAATGCTAGAAACTAAAATTATAACTTGTTCATCTCGCAATTATATAGATAATGATATTCGATTTTGAACTTGATCACATATGCTATCAACTTAATTGCTGTTACTATAATGTTCTACTCGGGTAATTTTTCAGCGTATAGTAAAATTACTAAGTAGTTCAAATAAACTGTGTTAGCGCAGAAATGGAATTGTACAGGTAGACAACGAAGGATTGGCGGTTTTCGATTCAGTCAGTACTTACAATGACAGCTAATTGTACAATAAAAAGCCAGATTCTGACTTCTTTAAATGTTTCTTGACAGGGGTGTGCAGGGTAAATAACAATCATTAAGTTCAACATTTCATGTACACACGCATAAAAAGTCTTTTAACTTATGTGCAAACCGAGCTGCATTTCACGTTTGTATCTCCTCGAAATCATGATACAATTGATGAAGCGAAAACATTAAAGTTAAATCAGGACAATGTTTCGGTAATACATAGGAGCAGCTACGGGCCTTATTATTATCGCATAATACATATGTTGCTGTTGCTATGAAACGTTTTAAATGAATGTGGTCACTATTGCACAATACGAAAAATAAAACTAATAATGTACTTTGATCTAGAAACCAATATAAAAATTTACATACACCTACTTATAATGATTATATAAGCGCATCAATAGCATACAACTACAAACTGCTCAGCGATTCATGTTAAAAGCTTCGGGAATTCCCGAAAAATCCCTGAAAATGTTTGCGGTCTTGGTAATTTATTTGAAAGGTCTAGTGACCAATGTTTTTCCGTGCTTGTATGTTTTAATATGGTGTATGTTTTACGAAAGGCTGCAGTTGAGAATTAATGTCTGACATGATTTTACCTGCGTGGTTTTGCATAAACGTTTTAATTATACTACTATTCTTTACCGAAAGGATAGACAAATCATTGTACATTGCGACAGATGGAAATCGAAGATTCGAGAAAGATCAAACCACAGTCTTAAACAGATGTATTACTCACCTCCATGACTTTGCCGAAGGACAAGCATTTGGCCAGCTACATATCCATTTTAGGGTTTAGTTTTGGTTTTCAATTTAATAGATATCATAAACTTACATTGTACATTGTTCTTTTCAAGATTCGTAGAACTGTGATTAAGCAAAAAAAATAAAAAAAAATTAAAATTAAAATTGTTTGAAACTTTTATTGATGAGTACGATCGCAGTGATTAACTGTCATCGTGTAGTAATGGAACTGGGATGATTTGCAGATTTCTCGGTGATTTAGTGGAAGTAAAAATGTTTGATTGATCAAAAGCTTTTACCCCCGGTTGAGATTTTTAATTAAAGGATAGATTTTTTGTTTTTGTATGCCTCGCTAAATCAAACTAGTTATACACATTATGCAAACCCAAACAAGTAAAACTAAAGCTTGGTTTTATAATACGAGCTGTAATGCATAGAATCGACGAATCGTTCAAATGAATGCAAACCTTGAACTTAAATTGCGCAATTCCACTTGGCTGGAACAAAAGCTATCAACTATGTATCTTCCTCTTTGGTATATAAGTTCGCGTGATTAATACTATAATTGATTCATTGCGTTGATTCCATAATCTTCAAACACGCTAATACTAAAACACTACAAGTTTTAGCCATAGCATACCTGAAATTCTTTTTTGTCAGATTTGATCCGGAAATTTATTTCAACAGAAGGATCTAGAAAAAGAGGAATGCTGTGAAACAGTGTTTCTGTATGTAGTTAGCAATGTTTTTGTATTCAATTTTTTATTTATTAAAATTTTAAGAACATTTTCCCTTTTAATATGCAAAACGTGTGTCGTTATTTTGATATTGTTAAACTATTGAAAACATTCGGTCAAACCATAACTTGAAATAATCGACCGGTTAGATTCTTTCACGATGACAACAACGTCTGGAAAGTAGTTACTTTGTCTCTTGTCAGTGACGTGTCCCATTAGTCGTTGCATTTCTATGGAAAAAATTTTGCTTGTTTTATTTTACTTACAATTTATAAAGAGTTGTTTTTATAAACAAAATATTTCTTCTCCATAAATCGCTACCTAAAATTATTAGGTTAGCTGATATCAGGGCATTGGATTATATGAATAATGAACAGGGGATTATATAATTATATTATATTTGATGTAAATTTAATGATTGTTTTCTGATCTGAATGACTAATGCTAGTCAAGCAATGTGAGACTATAAAATTCGTTAACAATTAAATGAAAAATGGAGCGTCCTTTTTCAAACCTACTCAAACTGTAGACATTTTCATTTTATGGATATCATCAAGTTTTCGCAACACTAGATTTTGCTTGTTAGACATGCAATAGAAAGAGAGCCATCATTCCACTTTGCTGCTCCTCATACATTCAATTCTAAATATTCATATGCATATATGGTAGTTGTAATTTGACTTAAGAATCAAACAAGACGTAGAAAATTTTTTATTGGCAATAAATTACTACTTTGGACAAGATACAACGAATAAAAGTTTAAAAACATTTGACCTTTAAACATAGGCATTGATGAGTTTGTCCGAGAAGTCTGACTAGCCCTCCCTCTGCGACTTTGTTTCCCAGTCTGTTAACGGAACTTATTCCTTCAAAGAATATCCATGGAAATTGTAGCTCATGCTTAACGTGAATGAAATTTGCATGAATGTTATGCTTGAAATTAAAAAAATGAACGTTATGTACTCAGGTAGCTGCAATACTGCAACAATTTTCCAACAATACTGCTGAAATAATTTTGGAGACTGGCAATTTTGTTTAATTTCGTTAAAGGTTTGGTCTAAAAGTGGAAAATGACAGTCGTTCTTTATCACATACCGCTGGACCAAAGAATACAAGAATTTAGCGTTGTCGTGAGCACACAATTGAAATGCAGATTCTGAAAAATGATGCCGAGCTATAAATTATTTTCAAAGAGAATAATAGAAAGAAGAACTGTTACGGCAAAAGCGACATGAGAAATAAGAAACAAAATGTTAGCAGAAAACCTGTGCGGATTACGGTGAACGTGAACATATCCTCATAATTGTCATCGAGGTCGTGGTCGCTTCATTTTTGATAATGCTTTTGTTTATTTATGCAATTATCATTCATTTATTACAAGTCGGTGGGTAAATGCACACTCAAGGTTAATCTCACGACCCTGTTCTCTTCTTAATTGTTTCTCTTGAACGGACAGAAGCACAAGATTAAGCAGGTTACTATGAAAAATTAAATTGTAAATTATATTTTGGGAACCTCAACCTTATCAACGTAAAAAAATACCTACTCTCCTACAACTTGATCTGGTTTTCGCTTGCGCACATTTGTCGTGTTTTCCTTTTTACCTTCTTGGAAGATGTCTGTTCCCCTAAATTCAGGCAACCATCATCTCGATTCTGTACATTCTACCTTAGCATACTTGTTATATTATTAAAATATCTGGTGACATTGTCATTAACTAACACGAAGAAAGAATCAAAGTGGCGCATGTGGCAGGGTGAATCCACTGGTTTTCAATGAAAATTACTTTGACAAAATATTTTTGCATCGATTAGAGCTGCATTATTCTAATTCTCACCCAATCCTACCTTCACGAAATGATGTGTTTACTATACATGTGTATTGCAATTGTATATGAATTTAAAGAACTCATAATAGTTTTTAAAATATTCAATGTCTAATGCGTTTACCCTAATTCCGCTATTTATCCTTATCATTATTATATCAATGATCTTCCTTTGGTCCGCATTACAATGACGAAAAGCCTTCAGATTAAGTTCCTATATAGACATTTAATACTAAATGTAAGTAAGACTCAAATAAACAGAAAAGTGAATGGTCTAGTAAATGTTAGCGTAAAACCCAAACAGTTTAAAGACACACGTTTACATACTTAGGTACTCATAGAAACAAGATTCTGCAAGCTTGTACTGAACCAGAAACGTCATATTCTTCGCTAATCGTTAGTTTACTTGTTTTATAATCGAGGACCTGCTAGAGGGGGAAATAGCCATGTAAACAAAAACTTAATGCGTCGGAAAACATGCATACAATCGTCTGACGTCAGAACGTCAAGTTTTTACCGACCAGCCGGCTTCACGTTTAGCATGATCGATGATGACATGACATTAGTAAAAATCTTTACCACTCTCTTTTTTTCCTAGATTAATTTTCACCTGAGCCGGTCAGTTTGTGTGTAGCAAGTCATGATTGTCTCACTGTACATCACTATAATGATAGGGTCAACTTTATTGTTGACGAATAATGTTTTAATGGCAATGGAAAACATCGAATTTCATGGAAGTAGTGCGGTCAATGTTTATCTGATTTTTGGAAAATTGCCGGTACATGCGAATTCAACTGGAAAATCGTAAAAGGAAATAAAATCGAAGGTGGGCAAGCTAGCCAAGAAATATGGTAGAAATGATTTAAGAGTAAACAACTTCGTCACTGTTGCATGTGTATTATTACGGGTCTATAAAGTCTGTAAAGAATATGCTGGATAGATTCAATGCATATATTTCTAGATTTGATATAAAAAATATTATTCGAAATTTTAATGAATCCACTGACTGGATTCATTATGATATCATTTGATAAGACTGAGATTCTTTATAAATTCTTAGCATGCTTATTATACCGTTGCCAAGCCATACACCTGTTGACTTGACTATCTGCTTAAATTCTGTTTCCCAAACTACGCTTCCTCACCTAAGTGCGAAACTTTATAAACTTCCTTCAACAAAGTACCAATTTGTGTTCACATTGCATCAAATGCATTTGAAATTTAAACAAAGTACAGTATTGACAGACACAAATGAAGAACCTATAACTCTTTCTGTTATTAAGTAGCGAAAGCTGCTTTATAAGATC
>VICI01003710.1:0-12550 GCA_019593645.1 Akabosia matsudoensis
ACTTCATCATATCAGGTGTGAAAGGATGAAGAATCAAGTTCACACCGCAGGCCAGTGCTAAATTACTTTCACCATTTCTCAAGCTTTTCACAGCCATGTCCACGGCAACGATGGCTGACGAGCACCCACTTTCTGTAGCTATGCTTGGACCACTACTCGAAACCAAACCAAAAATGTGTTATGTTTAGTTACCTAAGTTACTGTATGCGTAACTTGAATATGATGGAAACTACTTGATAATAGTTATTAACTATGGATTAATGTTGTATAACTATCGTGTAATTAGTTTAGTTACTATTTTTGTTTACAACCCAACTACAAAGTAGCTATTCGTAAGTTTATGAATTAACTTGATAGATCCAACAAACCTCAATCCAAGAAGGAAGGACAGTCTAGCAGCCGCGCTGCCAATGCTGTTTCCCATGTAACTCCTGAAGAAATCTTGATCTGCTCCATGCTTGATGATATCTCTGTAATCTGACATCCAGCTTCCTGAAAACACTCCAGTATGGCTTCCATATAATCCAAGAGGGTCAATTCCTGCATCTTCCAGAGCTTCCCAGGATACCTCATGTAACAGTCGTTGCTGAGGATCCAAGAAGACAGCCTCTTTAGGGCTTATTCCGAAAAATTTCGCATCAAACTCATCCACTGCAGATTTTAAAAACCCTGCTTGCGTTTTTCTCATTTGCTCTGGAATGCGCCGTCCCAGAGACTCTCTGGTCCACCTGTGCAAAGGAACTTCTCGAATTCCTTCTCTTCCTTCATTCAATAAATCCCAGAACTCATTCAAGTTGTCAGCATCAGGATATCTGCAGCTCATCCCAACGATTGCGATAGGCTCTTTCGTTGCCTGCTTCTTTCCAAAGTGACCATCCATGGGATTTGCTTCAGACTGGCTAGCCATATACATTGTCCACCAGTGATTGATAATGTACTACAAACAAAAACATCATATAATCTAACGCGTCTTCACTTAAATGTAGTAAAGTCGTGATATGATTTGGGGCAATGTGCGATAATGAACATATAATTACATAAAACGGTAGGATTATGTCATGGAGCTTGGTAACAAATTGATACTTGTAAGCCAATGTGTATTTTTGTAAACAAAGTTTCTTGTTTCTTCCTCTTTATATTCTTTGGATTGATTACATTTTACTAGGCCACGTGCATATAAAAGATTTTTTTCCGTGACATCAGAAAAAATTAAGTCAAGTCATGAAATAGCTAGATATTTCTAGATAGATATCGTGACATATGATGAGCACCAGAGCATACCAGGGAAATTAGAATAATAAGGGTTTTTAAAAGTACAAAAATTAGTCATACCGACTCCAAAATTCCAAGGTCTCTTGGGCAAAAAGCCCCTTTTTCAATGCACTGCTTAATCTCGTTTGGTCCAACGTCCATAAAATTGACGATAGCCAGATTGGCTTCATTTCTATAGATTACATAAGATTTCATTAGACGTATTTTGCATACTTTTTTAATTCTGATTCATGGGGAAATTCACTTCAATTCATTGAAAAAATCTTTTGTTCTGGATTTTTACAATAGATAAGATGATTGCATCTGCTAATTGAGGTTTCAAGCGTACACTTACTCGGCAAGAATTTGATCTCCAGACTGGAGAGAAAGCTTTTGTCGATATTTTTTATCCAAAGTTTTCAGAGTCCTTTCATGCTTAGTGAGCCATGTCGTCATGAATTTGCCAAATGACTCTGCAAATAATATAATAGTTATGCAATCCATAAAATCCCAAAATTTCGACCTGCGTAAACGTGTTTTGCGAGCATGTTCCATTATGCAAATGTCGTGGGAACATTTTACATGTAATCGGAAAACCTTTCAGTACAGACATTTAAACCTTTTAAAGGCATTTGTACTTTAAAGCAATTATTCTTATTCTGACGCAAAATAATCCTTGCGAATTTCAACTCTTCGCGTAGCTTTGAAAGCATTCAAAATTTTTCACTTAAAATATTTCAAATATATTTTTAGCAATTTCATCGTTTCTTGATTAGGTCTAGAGAGTCTAGACAAAAAGGATTTTTTTTGTTCCTTTCCCTACCAAATGAAAACAAAAGGGCAGTTTAATTTTGCTTCATCATTTCTACACTATTACAAGTGTAAGGAACAAAAAAACCTGTAGTGTGTGACACTGAGCCACATAAGTCGTTTTTAGAGTAGAAATGCTTTTGTAGAAAAATGTTCAGTCATACTCATGATCCTACTTTTCGTCTTAAATGGGAAAAGAAAACGCTTGGCTTACCCTTGCCAGAGTGTGTCTTTGCATTGTTCAAAAGAAGGTCCGAAATGCTTTGTTGAGGCTTGTACAGGAAGACGGAAGTATCCACGGTACCATCCGAACCCACAGCAAAGTCACAGCTCAAGTCAAATATTTCATCGCAATTTTTCAGAACCTAAAGACCAATGAACATTTTTATAAAAGCTCATATTCAGGCTTAATTAAGGTCGAAGGACTACCACTTCATTACATACCAGTGAGTTGGGTGTGATGTAAACACACTTTTCAAAGAATTGCAGAGAGACAGCAAAAATTTTCGCATAGTCTTCCTGCTTGAATCCATTCAATTTAGAGCAGCTTGAGTCCAGTTGGAAGGAAATGTCGAAAACTTTTTTCAGTTCAGATCTGAGATTATATGATTAATACATTTACTCAGTAATTGGACATAAACATAAAGCCATTTATGTAGTCAAGCACACGTGTGCATTTTCGTAAAGATTGCCTCCAGGAAAGTTGATTATTTTTTTGCATACCGATTCTCAGCCGATAAGTTTATTCCAGTAATCAAAGCCAACCGTTTAGCCGTGCCAACCTTGCGCAGAGATTGGGCCAAAACCAGACACTTGACGACGTCGCTGTCGTCAAGCGCAGCAGTTACCCACGCCTCGCTGTAAGAGGCTGTGTGCGTGCATGTAATTATTCAAGAACAAAGATTTTAGCTTTTTCTCTTCTTTCAATTACTCGCAAATAGGTGCAGACACTCTGAAGGTCATTTTAATTGTTATAAATCTGTCAAAAATGTAATCTACTTACCCATTTCAGCCTTATTTTTAGGAACTATTTAATGAGATCTTGAGTTCAATTCGAAGACTTTGATACAAATATTGACTAATAGACACTGAGTATATTGAAACTATTTTGATTCAGCACAGTATGCAGTTATATACGAGGGTTTTTTGAAAATTTGTGAACCGCAACAGAACCTTATGTTTAAAATAATTAAAATTAAAAAGTTTCACATGTCACAAATTCAATGGCAATGAGTATTCACGGGTTTCGAAATTTCATGAGCAACAAATATGAAATGTAGATAACTAGGAATTGATGTTTTTTAAACCGAGTCGAATATGAGTCTTCTTTTCTTCTCCGCTCAATAGATCAAAATCTATTTCTTTCAACGGTGTTTCGTGTTTTTACGCACACTAAGAGGCTCGTGTATGAATTTCTTCAGGAACGATCAACAATTAATCTGATGTATCCAAATAAGGAACAATTCTTTAGGTGAAGCTGTTACTGATGTGTCTTTTAGCAAACTTTGTGAGCGGAAGGTTCTCCTGGACCCAACTGCGACCACGGATCCCTTTCAATCCAACTATTTATAAGATTTTCTCCCTAAAATCATGAAGCGTCATATTATAATAATCTGTATCATCTTAAGGTAAGGTATCCCATCAGTGGGGCTGTTATAGCATTTATATTAATAAAACTACTATTATATATGTTCATATGTGGTTGATATGGGAGGGCATCCACATGTACCTCTAACTTGTTTACATGACCGTCTTCTGCATGTGTATTTTCCATACACCTGTATTTTCGCGATGACGTATGCAATGATAAGAAATGACGATGGACCCACCAAATTACCAGGACTGCTATAAGCTTTTAGCACAAGAAAACATCGTTTTCTGATGAAAAGTTTGCTTAGATCAATTTTTTAGCTTGTATTAGCAGGCCGGCTCAGCACTGCATAGTATTATTAGATCCTTACTCTTGATAGAAGGAGTAGCTATCACTCAAAAAGCACTGGGGTGACCAAAAGAATTCTTTCTTCCCTGAACATAAAACTTGACACCTATTGAACATATTTTTAGTGAGAAACAGAAAAAAGACTTCGTACATGTAATTTCAAAATTCATTACCACAAAATGGCTTGAAAACAGAATATTATGCCTATGAATTAGCCAAATTTAAAAAAAGTAATAGTGGGAATATGGGACATTGCAAAAAAAGACTCATCAAAGATAATTCCTTCCCTTAATAGTCTTCATCTCTCACTGTGTACAACATCAAGTCAAGTCATCCGACATGTTGTAATTCAAAAGCATAGACGCATTTTTTATTGATAGCATTCGTTAAAATATAACATGCTCCAGACCCGGGTCATAAAGGTTGGTGGGAATTATCAACTGAGAGCATTTTCTAGTCTGCTGCGTAAAATCTATAAAGCTAAAAAGTATCTCTAGTTTATTTGAGATATCCAAACAAAACCAAGAAAAAAACCGGTTTATACACTCATCGATTTTGCACATTATTCGGTTCGGACGGACCCCAAAAAAATCTATCAAAAAACATGGTTAACTTTATAGCTCAATTGTGACGAGTTTTCTGATCAGGAGTTTTTATTTGCAGGTGGTGACGTGGTAAGGCTTTTGGTTCACGTGCAGATATTTTTTTTTGTTCTGATTTTGCACATTAAAACCCAAGATCAGGATTTTTTATGCAGGTATACTTAAGTTTCTAAGAATCTTTTGGTAAGATTATTCGGGCAAAAACTTCTGATCAGAGTGGCTTTCCCAAACATTTCCCTAAAACTATCAATACGTTGCTTTACATGAAGTACGAGATAAACCTTGTGAAAATTGTTCTAAATTATGTCATTTAAAATTGTAATCATATGTGTACTGTACAGTCTGAAAACAAAGAAAGGTTATAAACAAAATCATTAGTGAGCTCCTGCGAAGTTCAAACAACTCGATTGGCCATAATTGTTTTTACTCTGATTTTTCAAAGTAAAATTTCTCATTCAAGTATTCTTTGCAACTCATGTAAATTAGTCATTCGATGATTTTCACATACGAGTAAGCTGATAAACAACAAATTGCAAACTTAAGGCCAATACAATTACTTAATCATTCTGCTGATGATGAGTAAAACTCAAGAGCACCTTTGGTCCTGTCCTTTGCCAAGTGGTTAGTTATTTAAGTTGGGGTGACAGGAGTCGTTGAAGGGGAAATCCTGATGGCTGCAGTCCGCGTTGCGTCATAGCAAAAACCTGCTGTATGACTTTATGAATTACCTTGTAATATCTTGTCATTTTTTTGTAGCCAGCCAAGTTTCAGTGGGTCCACGCGAGCGATTCACTATGAATGGACAATAGATTTCAGTGGATCATTGACTTCTCGTGATGATTACTTTTGTTAAAGTGGTTTATGAATAGCGAAAAAAATATTTGCTTCTTGTTGCATCTTGGATTTCCTTTTCATGGAAATCATCTATTGAAACGAATAAATCGTCTAGCTGTATAATAGTGAAGAGATCACTTACGATGACTGATGAATAGGCGTAGGTATATTCCAAGGAATCATCTTCACGCGTAAGACCATACACCATGGAACAAAATAAAAATAAAACTTGAGCGCTTTGTACATGACATGAAAGATTAATCATTTGCTCTTGGAGCAAAATTTTTCAAGTGAACATCCATGAAGCGGAAATTTGATACGAAAATGTTAGCAGTACGAAGTGTGATTTTTCTTTTAACCAGCCGGTCATGTCAAAAGACGTGATATATGTGTGTAGAAACCGTAGCTAATTCTGGCGTTGCCAAATCTTTAGTTTTTTAAATCAATCAGCCACCATTTACGCTCATTATCTCTTGTTGTAGAATTTGAAATTCTAGAATTTGAATCTATAACGAGGCAGTGGCAACATCACTCTATCCATTTAGTTTGTAATTTCCACTCTTGCTTCATAATTCCCACTAAGTAATGCTTTCCTTATAAAGGGTCGTAAACAATGTAATGTTAATTATGTGAAGAAGGAAGCCACATAGGGGTTGCCATTAAAAATCGGAGTTTTTTGCCGTTTCGCAAAATACCATTTGGAATTGCGACAGCCAATTCAGCAAAAGATACAATGTTTGTATGATTCTTGTTGGGACCTTTAAATTGTCAGTTATGCAACAAGAGAGAGAGACAGCGTGCAAAAAACAGCTCATGTAATGGAAGTCACAATATATTGACGTTTTCTATAGACACCTATAAATCAGACAAGGCTAAGATAAAATATTTTTGTAAAATTTTATGTGCTGTGCTGAGTCATAGAATGCTGGTGGACTAAGGGACCTTGATAAGCTATAGTTAGTGAGTAATCTAATGCAGTCTACTCTTGAACCACAAAGAGCATCTTTGAGATCGTAATGGTTCACGTAGTTTCATAGATAGCTGCGCATCACTCTTATGGGATTTCGCACTTCCTCACAATTTTTGGAATATCTTTTTTAATTATTGTATGCTACAATGAGTTTACCGGAACTTGACACGTATGAGTATTTACGACACTTTATGGAGCATATACATAAGGTGATATGATGATGACTTGCATGACCTCTAAACAGTGATCTATGCATTGGATTGATTTAGTTGTTATAAAATAGCGTATTCATCATGTTAACATGGCCTCAGTATAAGATTTTATATGTTTTGGGAAGTCCATTTGTTAATGGAGAAGACGAACTGCGGTCCTAAAAAACAAATCTTGGTTCTTTCGCCGAGACGCGTTTTGATTAGTGTGGGATGTGTATCCAGAATTTTCCATGTTGTCGAAAGGTTTCGTCGAGTCACCTTGGACGTGGAAGAGTAACCAGAGGAAATCTCTGGATCTAAAAATGCTATTATGCCCATTTATCTAATTTCATAAACAACAAAAAATGAAATATGACTGCACAAGCAAGTTACATTTTGTCGATTAAGTTGCATGTGAGTAAAGTAATAAAACAGGTGTATCCAAATACAAAGTAAGTCCTTTATCTTAGTTGTCAGTCGTAAGCCACCGTGAGGGAGGCTTAGTTAAAGAATTCTTTTGGTCATTAAGCGTAACGTACGTCAATCCCCTATGAACAAATTTGGTGAGCTTAGAGATGCCTCACATGACAATGCTACCATAATGATCTTTTTCGCAATTCCAGCATAAACATACTACTATGGTAATTTTGAACGTGTAGGATTAGGAAACGGGTAACAAAAATCTGTCTGCGTGCATAATTTTTTGCGGAAATGTCTTTCCGACTATTTTCGGTCAACACAACAGAATATTTTGTTTTGTTATGTCTTGGCGAGTTGCAAAAAACAAGTAAATCTTGTACGTATGCAGTTTTGTTTGTAAAATCTCAGACATAAACTTTGTATGTTTGTATTTGCAAAGAATAGCCGGCTGAATAGTATCGTATTCCATTGTAGACATGAGATGTTTATCTTTTTATGAAGGCATGCAACCGAGAAGCGCTATCTTTTTTTTACAAGGAGTAACAGTTTGGTTCTGGTTCAGGCTTTGGTCATGAAACTTTTTTTTTACGTTTGGACTTATGCGTTCCAAGTCTAATAACAACCAATTTTAGAACTGCTACCATAAATATGCACAACCAAGGGTTGACACCATGTAAACTGCAACAATAGCTATATTTTTATCATCATTAAGTTGTTTGTTTGGTGTGATGAAATGTTGTTACGATGCTTGATAATAGGTTACAGTGTAAAGCAGTCATTTTGTGGTGACTATACCTAGGTATTTCTTTCCTTGAAAACAGAAAAATTCAACTAAAAGAATGAAGTACCATTAAATAATGCAGCATTTTTACGCGAAAAACAGTTGTCAAGGCTGTTTTCGTTCAATTTCTGTAGGGTAATTGGTTGCTGGAGTGTTAAATAGCAATGAAACACTGGTCCAATTAGCACGTACTCAAAAGTTCGAGATGACATTTTAATCCTATGTTAACAAGGTTACTGCCTATTTTTAAACCTTTAAGAAATGGAAGTGGGCTAAACATTCTTTGAGGTGACTGACAGGCAAAGCTCAGTAGAAGTTGGTGTACCAATAACAAATGTTGTCTACATGACTCATCATCATACTAACGCAGACAAATGGAATAACCACTTTTCATTTGATTAATATTTCATCGTTAAAGACAAAAAGTGCGTATCTTGTAGACTACGTACGTGCTCTATATTTCATAAAAGTTCATGAACAATTGATCATTTGACTGCTATGGTAATCCAATTTGATGCAGAAGGAAACTAGAACAGGATCCTCTATATAGGTAGCCCACATTTCATGTTTTGAATTAATCAAACAAGTATCCGGCTGTGTGTTCAATACTGCTTCAAAAGCTGTTAGCTATGCGTGGCCCTTGTCCTACGAATACGGATTTTAAAATCAAGCTGAGCGCAGCCAATGATAGCGGTTCCTAATTGTTTCCTCTGTTTTGTACGCGTAGATGTGATCCCGCATAAAAAGGCAATTACTTGTACAGCGGCATACACATAAGCGTTTCTGATTGAAATACGATAAATATTCATTAAAATGTGTGACTCAGCATGTTACTGAATTTCAATTAAGTCACCACTGTTGAGTTTATGTGTGCAAAATTTTTCGGTTTTTCAAGCGTTTATGGTTCGATGACCCATATAAAAACATGCATGCATAAATACCTACGAGCATATGCTACCGCTTTATTTACGGCTTGAGCAATATACGTGTTGCAAATAATACAAATACGTCTTTTCCTCTTTTTCAAAAAAATAAAATCTTTCTTTATTATTAATCGTACGGCATCGTTTCTTTGGAAATAAACAAATAAGTAAAACACAGATAAGCATTTATGATTTGAGAAATCATTGCACTTCACCTCCTATACTCAAAATTTATTGACTGGATAAATGCAAAATAAGCGAGATTTCTCGAGTAGAAATAAAAGTTTTGCTTGGTTTCTTCAATGTCGCAGCATTTGAACTTTTTAAATAATCTGTTTTATAGGCCTGGTGAAATTAGGTCGTACCGAAAAGGTGCAGACATGTTAACCCACTGGGGTCCATCCAATGCAGGATGAATTAACGGGGCGAAACAGTAAACGCGGTGAATTCCGCGATCTGTGTGAGGTATATCAATCCACTCGTGGTGAACAGGAGATGTCCAGGAGATGAGATGGCCAGATCGAAACGTAAGACCTAATAAATTGACAAGAATTTGGAATGATGTAGAAAAATATTTTACAATTGCTACTTTAAAAACTTTACCTGGTCGATTGCTTAGGTACTTTACAGGCTCGTTTGGTTTTTGTAAGGCCCATTGAAATCCCGAAGAGAAATGGAGCTTCGAACCTTCACATATAAAACGATACGGAGATTTTGATGAGCGTGCTCCAAGTTCCATCACCCTAAGTATTGCACCGGGCTCAACTTTTTTACGATGGGTATTTCCGATTGAAGAAAATGCTAACATTCAAAGTGTCAAAACAATTCGTATTTCAGTTCATGCGAAAAATCTGTATTAATGAATTGGTCTATGCCTATGTCTGAATACAGAACCACCACTTACCTCCTTTCATGTTCCGTAAGTGAAAGTAAGTATAATCTCTAACGTCAGCATCTAAAGAACACCTTATAATTCCCGAAGATCCGTTGTTTTTGAGCTTTAACATAGTACATCCTTTATCTGCCTGATATATATTCTCATTAGCAGTTTCCAACTCCGGACAGCTTGGATCGGACGCTGTTCTTCTCAATGGATCTATGGAAAGACAAGGTAACCGGAAGTCACACTCGGTAGGTGTGCTGCAAGGATACGTCCGTAAAATTGGATTCATATTCAGCCGATGGGAGCAACATTGGAAGCCCTCATTCTGCACGCGTTCCAAAATAACGGAAGGTGTTACTTGCGTGTCTTCTTCAGAGTTTTCAGTAGGCGGTGGTAAGTCTGCAAAACAAGCAGTCATGTCATACAACCAAGTTCTGCAACTTCTGCGTAGTAGCTCTAAAGAACTTAAAAAGTGGTGTTCCAACCTTCCTTTAAAAACTTCCAAGTTTTGATAACTCTTCTGCTTCCTATTGTGATGCATTCGACAACTGACATGTTCCCCCGAAACCATTCTTTATTGATCTTAATTTTAACGCTGTATGGGAACTCTGCACTTTCATTATTTTTATTTTTATCCGATCCGGGTTTTTTATTAAATTTGCTAAAGTTGATAAATTTCAACTCAACCGGATGCTTCGCCCTGCATACTAGCCGTAACGATTTGTCATTGTTTTCAACATTCTGGGAATAAACTCTCACTTGGCTTCCTTTCACTACTTTATCTGTAAGCAGAACAAGTCCATTCCAATGCTAAAATTCCCATCATTATTATAATTTTTTCCTTTTCGTTCCTCCCATTCATCATTTTTTTATTTTCAAAAAAGAAAAACCTACTCAATGGGAGCAACACGGAAATGCGACCAGAAACCTCCTCCGTTTTTTTATCCTTGCAAAAGTAAACTCCATACTTGTCTGGCCCAAGGATGAAACCGCGTTTTGGATCGTAACTTTGAACCCAATCCTCTTCCACGTCTTTTACTATCTCCGTATCCTGCCACAAAGAGAAAAGAGGAACTTTTTTTTCAACTTCACGCCACACAAAAGCAGTACGGATTTTTCCTCCGTAGTTTACAAAGAAAAATATTTAAACGTGCCATTAATTGTTTGACAAAGAAGAGTGAAATAGATTTGGTGGGATGTGATACTGCACAAGGAATTTCAATAAACGAGCCCGGCTCCACAATCAGCTCCCTCGAGGAATGGGAAACGAAGGAATTCAAACCTGTAGAAAACAAAGTCAGGTTATTCATTGGCAAGGAGAATTAAATGAAGTCAAGCTGAATTATATCAAATGAGCTTCACACGATCTCTCCGTTGTCTGTTGAGATGTGAGAAGTTTTATTTCCCATTGATTTAAGTTCAGTAAATTAAAAAAGTTTGGTTAGTAAACTGCCACTTCGTTATTTTCGTTTTAGTATACCTGACGCATAAATGTATATGGAAGTAGTGGCCTTGATACTTCCCTGATTGATCTCATCACGAACTTGGCAGTCGTATTTCCCTGTAATTCCCTCATCCACTGTTGTAAACTTTAATTCTGTTGAGAATTTATACGAGGATCTATCAGTAAAATCCCCAATTTGTCGTCGATTCAAATTAGTCGCTTCTGTGACGTTCTGAAAGAGTGTAAAAAATTCTCTAACTTATACTCTGGTTTTATGCCACATAAAATCTAAATTGACTGCGTCGGCTTTTCCTTTGTCAATGGTGATACTAAAAGTTTCGCAACTTACCCCAAATCCAATATACCTCAGTTGCACTGGATAGTTGGAATGACATCTTATGCGTAAATGACTTCGTGGTTGGTTTCTATCGTGAATTCCTAGCTCTAGATTTTGCAAATTCAACAGATAATCTGAATTTGACAGTTTTGGAAGTCGTCGCTCAGCGCCAGTACTACCATCCACGTAATAAACACTTATTTCTGGAACTGTAGCATAAAAAAATATTGCACCGTCTTTCGTCACAATTACAATATTATCACGTTGTAATTCATAGCATTGGATTTAAGTTTACCTTGTATTTCTAACGGCTTCTCTGAAAATAGCTGCCACTCGGTTACCATTAAATAAAAAACTACTGCAATGATAAAAACGGAGATCACACAACACAACGCACAAGTTATTTTTTTGTACATTTTTTTTCTCGATTTTATTATTTTCCTTTTCTACAAAAACTTTTTATCTTTTTACACCGCTTTCACAAGTTCAAGTTCCTCTCGTGGTTTGTTTCTTGTGACAAAGTTTCTATCCACCCTTACCGGAATGAGCACTCTACGACGAACTTTTGGAAATACTTCATTTACCATTTTCACAGGTAATTATCTCTTTTCCGTTTTTCCCTACCTTTCTTACACCTGGGAAAGTTTTCACCGGAAAAAAATTCGTTATCGCAGTGTAGACAAATTAGATTTTCCGTTGGAAAGCGCACCTAAGCCATTAAGATATCTTGTAAATGTAGCAGCAGTAATACAACTAACACTGATCCTCAAATCAGTGCAATTTGTAAACATTTGATAAAGCCATAGCTGTCATGATCATGACTGTCGTCACTATCACGGTCGTTTGTTGGCGGAAGTGGAAAGATAAACATGTACGCATCATACACACATAAAAACACACACTCACAGACAAACTAACTTTTTTTCTCCAACGATAATGCGTCTAACAAGTGAGATGTTTAAGAATGACTCAAGAATAGGTCTGTTGGATGGAGAAAAAGAGGGATTCCATTTTCTACGAGTCGGAAACTGCCACAAATTTTTATCATCACAAACGTCCTCCCATTTCCACGCTTGTGTTTTTTTTTTTTTTGCATAAGATCTTCGCAAACGGAGTCATAAAAAATGTCCTAAAAAAATATATATCTTTTAGATGGCGATAGCAA
>VICI01003711.1:0-12547 GCA_019593645.1 Akabosia matsudoensis
ATAAATGCTGAATGCGATTGATAACTGCTGCCTGTGAAACAAGATTTTCAGTCTAGTACAAGTAAAAACCTTCTTTCGATCACATATTTGAATTTTGATAGGTAAAATTTAAGGTAAAATTTTGTTATGATAGGTAATATTTAGGTAATATTTTGGTATGATAGGTAATTTTTTGGTAATATTTTGTCCCTTTTATAGGTCATAAATGCCTTCATATTTCGGCACTTGATAGGTAATTTTCGTCCGGACCCTAGTGATGAAGTAGCAGATCTTTTTTTTTTTCTGTTGAGTCCATTATCAAGGGCAATTGTCGGTGAAAATGTTGTGGTGGATGGAGGCTGGTTACTCGTGTAACAAATGGTGTATGTACAGCGAAGTAAAGCAACATGAGAAGAAGAAATACAAGATTCCAAGTTTCCAAATAATGTATCTTTCATTTAACTTCATTCACATAGATTTTTTTGGCACCTTCCCATTTCATGGCATTATCAAATTAAACAAGTTAAGTTTTGAGTCCAGGATTTCAAGCCTATTCCTTTCAATTAATACAAACTTGCAAAGAAAAATGTTGTAGCTTGGAAATGATTGTGCGTGCTAAGTATCACAGCTTTCAAAAGCCTCAGAAAATTGTTTGTGAGGCATTGTCATCGCACCAATTTATACTTTCTTTATTTGCAAGTTTGGAAGTTGCAGAAGGTATATAACTCTTGATACGGTGCTGCATTGTTTCATGCTCGACGATATATTTTATGAATTTAGACTTTCACCTTGACAACTTAGTTATGAAAATGTAATTATAGCGTCTGTAATGTATCCGAACGTAATTTGAAAAAATGTGAGTGTGGACGACACAGTTAAAAAGTAAAACCTTCCAACCCAAACTTTGAGACTAGAGCAGCTCATTAAAAGCCTTCGAAATTCTTTGTTTTTCGTGCGACTCCAAGAGTCCATAAAACTGCATCCAAGGTCAAACACACCCGCGCACATATTCAGCAATCTATAATTTGGTTGCACAAAATTATTTGTATTACGCATAGCTGTTGTTGTAATTATGCGTTCTTTTAAAAATACCGTACAGGAAACTCATGCTGCTTGTGTCCAGGACCCCAATAGGATAGGAAATTATAGCGGGAAATTCCTCCACAAAGAGGTGGTTCATACTGCGAATGAGCACATAGCCACACACAACAATGGCAGCAAACATTTGAAACTTAATCATTGGAATGGCCATGGGAGACATGCAATTGTTAAAACATTGGCACAAAACTTGTAGGGATTTATAGGTCGCGACGCTAACTTGGGGAGACCGTAGTTGGTCGACAGTGAAGTCAGAATCGCTGCCTTTGCTGCAGAAAAGCAAAACAAAATCAGATATCAAGAAAAGTGTTACCTTGCAATTAATTGTTATTCGCTGGTCTTACTGCATTTCCCGTAGCCAAAATTGTAATGTATTGGTATGTGCAACAAGGAGCCATCCTATCAAGATGTACGACGTAATCACTTGTCCGGTAATGCAGTACTCTTGGAACGCCCCGGGAATAAGCCAGTACCAGGGTTTGGGGTAGATGTACGAAAATAAGAACCATGGGGCAAATGGTAGCATTACAAATATACTGACGGTTTCGAAAACCTGACTAATGCTTGTTAACAGTGCCACCCGAATGACGTACCAACCCCCATCTTTATTTCCGTCTAGATGAATCACATACTTGAGCATGTTTTTGTGATTGAAACTGAGCATGGCGTTGATGTATCCTCTGATCTGGATGATGGTAAGTAAAGGTTATTGCAAAATTAGCTTCGAAGCGAGTAAGATGAATTATAATGAGTACCTGTTCACCGTAGAAATGCATGTTGACGTTATATAAAAGATTCCAAGAGTACCATAGAACACTCAATGAGCTTTGGAACCGTTGACGGTTTGTTTTACTTGGGTCTTTGATGTTACAATAAAACGAATAGAGTTGGAAAAGGGTTAAACAAAATGTTTGAATCGTAAAAAAGGCCCATCTGATCTTCCAAAGATTTGTCATTGCGGGGCCCCAGCGCTCGATTCGATACTCGTTCGGATTCCATTTCCAGGGAAATGCACCTGTTGTCCCTCCCAGTATAAGCATAAGCTTAAGTCGTTGCATTGTACATTTGTCCAAGTAATGGCTCCGACTCTGAAGGTGTTTTGGTAACTCAGCCTTCGCAGCTGGAACATCTGCGTTTGCAGAACTTTCATCCAGGTCAGGATCCAGGTCAATGGAGATTTCCTCATGAAAACTAGGATCTCTCGTAACACGATCCCGAGATCGACCACTGTCAATTCCTTGTCGCCTCTTTTCCAGTACATGGTTATCGGTCAGCCAAATGCTGGAATGTTCTCCGCTTTTTGAAGAAACGTTTCGTGGGAGTTCCCCTGCAGTAATTACTGCAGAATTGAAGGCGGAAAAGTTGTTGACATCTTGAGACTCGTCAAAGGGAATTGTTCCTAATCCATTTATCTGTAACACAAGGTATAACCATGATGGTTAAGCGTGTTCCACGTAGACCAATATATTCTGTAAGTTACCTTATTTATAGTCCGTCTCTTACGCTTTTTTAATGTTCCATTATTCTGCATTTTTCTACTTCTCCGGTCGAGTTTGCAACAATTGTGACAACAAACAGCATACGTTCACCAGAATTTACTTGCAGTATCTATTTCTGACAACGATTAGCATATATTTGGCTCACGTTTTAAGTCAACAACGTGAATTTTTACCAGTTATGATACAAGAATCCGACAACTATTGCGCATTGTGAACTTTTAGAAATGCTAATTACATACTGTATAATTATCAGGCAACTGAAAAGTTATACAAGGTACAACTTCAAAAAGAAAATTGTCTTGTATTAGTGATGAGCAATTACTACTTCTATTCATGTGGAACCCAACTGATTTAGAAATTTATTAATCTAATTACGTTTGATAATAAGCTGTCAGTTACAGTTACATGACGTATGTCGTCCTGTTGCGAGGGCACCTTCTTATTGTATCGAATTTTGATATCAATATTTTACTGGTGTCCTCAGTAGCCAGGGTAGAGGTTATATGAGGGTAATTATGCATCAATCAATTGCCCAATTTGCACATAAAACTAACATGAATCATAAAACAACTTGATTTCTAGCTCGAAAAAACAAAGCAAAGTTTGCTACCGATTCGACATTGTGTATTTTAAGCATTTCAGCTAGTCTGAACCTGTTAAAAATTACCTAACCGTTAGTAAAACAGTACAGAAGTTGGTTATACATTCCTACCTTTGACAGTTACGTATACGAAGTTGTGAATGATGTTCAGACGTGTCGTTTTGTAACGCACAAGGATATTGACACTTCTGGAACACTTTAAATATAGTTATATTATATCGGTTCCAGTCCTAGTTACCTTTCGGGATATAAAAATAAAAAACCAGCGATTGCTTGAAAAAATGAACAGTTTTAAAGTTATCACTCCCCATTTTGGACTATGTAAATGCAAGTTATGCAAGGGTGAAAAAGACTGGCTTAGCTTCTTTCGAAAACATGATTCACAGCAAGCTCAATCAGATTTAGCAGCAGGACATTTTACAATTAATGTCAAGGCAAAACCCAAAACCACAATGGGGAATGTTTTACGTTTAAGGTTCAATATTGAATTCCATGCGGGCTTTTAAAATTTAATCAAGTTCAGTACAAGTTTCATAAAACAAAAATCACAAGAGCACTGTTTCTCACACGGCCTTCTGCTACATCTTCTTCGCTTTACCCCAGAGTCAGTTACCAAAAATCATGTTCACAAATTATGAATGCTGGGTGGTGCTCGCCTAGTCTATTAGATTCATTATGGCATATACTTGTTAAGTCATTTACTTTTTTGTCGTAATAACCTCCCATTCTTTGTTTACGGATTCACAGAGCCCATCAAATTATTCATTTTAAAATTTTATTTTCATGAAAAAACCACTTTTCAGATGGGTTCGGCAACGACAAACAGACAACAAACTAGTTAAACTTCCTTTTCAACACTCTTCACTGACGACTTGACGAAAAAGCTTGTTTCTTACGAGTGAACAAATTAATTTACAGGAGGATTTTTTCTTCACAGCAAAATACATGCTAAACACGATGAAAACTTAACGTCATATTTTTTATTTTATATTATTTACGCATCAAATGTTCATTTTTAAGCAGGGATCCACCCTAAATTAACTCTTCAACTCATTTAATGTATAAAAAAATGTTGAATACATTTCAAATAGTTTTCTACATTATTATTAACAATTCTCTGCTTTGTGGATACTTGTTAAGGTTTTTCTATTGATATTTGCACTAATTAATTTAAACTCCTTAAAAAAACCTCTAACAAATCACTTCGTTGCTGCGTGACAAGTTCATCTGAATTAGCCCGACGTCGATCAACATGCCCCAAATCTCCTATTCTTGAATATTTTATGACTGTTCTACATAATTTCTTGTTACGTTTACTTTTTTACATTAATTAATCTCATATCCTTGCATCACCTACTAATTAAATATTAGTTTGACTGCATAAAAAAACCATCCCAAATCCTTTTGTTAACAACCTAACCGCCGACCACTTCAGCGTCAACCTCACACTATTTTCAAATATCGACAAACCAGCAACGTTAAAAAGAGCATGTTGTCAGCCTGGGCAGTCGCCGCATCAATCAAACAGGGTGTTTCAAATGCAAAACTTGTAGTACCTTAATGAGTTCTAATGACTCTTTGCATACCTATCAAAAAACCTCATTTTTGATTACTTATCAATCTCGATACCCACGTCCCACACTAAAAGTCTCAACCAGATAATAAATCAATGCCGAATCACGTTCAGTTTTCACAAAAATTTCACCATTGAGCGTAGGATTTAAACATGAAATGTCCTAAGGAAAACAGATATTTTACAGGAAGCCAACGTGTTTTTAAATGTTTTTTTTATTGAAAATCTCTTTTTATTGTAACAATCCATCAATAATCAAATTTCATATAATGTATCAGTGATGGTGCGAAAAAACGTGATTACGCCGCCACTTCCCATTAACCTGCTATCTCCATTCACTGACCTTTTTCTTTTGAATAAAAAAACTGCTATTTTTCAGCCCAAAAAGTCTGTTGTTGCGAAATTGCACAAAAAATGCAAAACATGGCCAAAATATGTTATCGTCTCTCACGAAAAATGATTGGGTTGCGCTTTTTGTTCGTCGTTAAACTGCAACACGACAGATGACTAGATAAAAGGCTGAAGAACATGATTTTTGCTGCACAGATCAGATAAAGCTGCGAAAATTATGTTTGCAAAGTGATTTGTCGTTAAAAGCTTTTCTCTTTTTGCATATGTAATGCGGAAAAATGCCTCGTACTAAAGATTTGCAATTTTATATGATTACGATACTTATCAGAAAAATATGTTTTGCACTTACTCAAGAAAATGGCGCCGAGAGTGCACAAAGTTCACATTCGATTTGCACTTGTGTGCAAAATATTCGCCATTGCAAACATAAAAAGAATGAACCCTGCATGTTTTCGCTTGGGGGAATGTAAGAGAAGAAAACTAGTCTGAGATAGTCACTTGTCATAAACGTTGATATATTTTCATATCAATTGAACAATAAAAGATATGAAAACCTTGTTAATTCAAACTGTCAAAAATTAGACGTGAAAAACCTCAACGAAAATTAAATTGAAAACAGGTATTGGTCAGGGTATCTTCGCTCTAGTTTTTCATTTTGTGGCTAAGGAGAAAAACATTGAGTTATTATTTGGCATCCATTTCGATTCTGTATCGGAAGGCTGTCAGCTCTATTAAGTAGTCATTCTAGATATTTTGATACATTTTTAATTGTGACGTTTTCCATATCAAAATAGGCAGTTTAGTCAGAATATTATCTACACTATATTTGATGATGAAAATCAATTGCAATTAATTATCATAAAATAGCAATAAAATAGGTTTAACAGTGTCGTCACCGCGAAAGGAAAACCCACAAATAAAAAAGGCATAATAGAGCTGATATTGTTGAGATGTGTAGGTTTTTTATTGCATTCAATTATTCTTCTAAGTTTTCTACCTGTTCGTCATCACAACTAAAAAAGAAAAAGATCACCGCGTGGCGGTTCAAGAATAAAATATTGCACTGTTGAACAATTTTTCAATCTCCTAGTCGGCATGTTTATGAAATAGAGGAATATAATACAAGCTGTATGTTGTAACCAAGTTTTTCTGACTGTCTGTCCGTTCACAAGCAATAAAAGCCCCTAACTTAAGGGGAAAATTGAACTGAAAAACACTAAAATATTTTAATTTCGCAACTTTATTAAATCCGCCGTTGTCCTTACGATTAACTGAGTCAAGTCAACCCTATTATTGTCTTGAACGAAAGTACTGCGGTATGTGTTGTTAGTACAAATCTATGTTCCCATATTTCACCCTTTAAAAAAATGTTGTTGCCGTTTCACCGTTTTATTTTGAAGGCCTATCCCATAAACTCTCATAATTCATAATTCCCTACACGTCTCTCCTATTTTATTTTTATTTATTTATTTTTTCAAATGCTCACAACTAAATTGGTTTTAATGAACAGGTGGATCACACTGTCCACTTATCCTCTGAGTCACAAGGCACCCCCAAAATGTATACAAATAATAATACACTGTACACAATATCTGTATTTATCTATCAAATGTAATGCTTATTTTCTAGCCAACTTTCTATTTTCAAATAAAGCCATAATTTATTGATATTATTATTTATAGAATTAGAGCCTTGTCTGCCCTCACATCGTAAAGAAAATTACACGCACAGATATACGTAGTACATACTTGAACCTTATTGTGCGAACAGGCCCAACAAATATCTGGTTTTTTAGCGACGACGTCCCAGTCACACAATTTTTTCTTGATGCGATTCCGTTTTTGCCTTTTGAAGTTGGGCAATCCGCAAAAGATGATTGTTAGTGTCGTTGATGATACACAATAAAAGAATGCATTTTTGCGTGGTTATCTCATCTGCAGCCATATTCAGGCTACATTTCAATCAAGTGATTAATAATTGTTTGGATGGTCATGGTGGGGAACTTGTGAAGAGAAAAAGTATTTTATGGGCAAGCCCATTCAAAACAGAAACAATGATACTTCGTGTATGGTCAATTAGTTCACTTTTATAATCAGTCAATCACCCAAAGAGACTCGTCTAGAGAGAAGTACAGCGCCATCATGAAAAATATGGTCAGTTGAATTGTTGACGTTGTCAGGATAACAAGTTTGCAATCATGAGTGGATCTGCAAGTGGTACTGGTGGTGACGGTGGTACAGACGCAGATGTTCGGGATAACTTGACATGTCCGATTTGTCTTGAGATTCCGGATGGGGAAGTGTACCAGTGTGTTAACGGACATACAATTTGTGGGGGATGTGTGCAAAATGCAGAAACTTGTCCTCAGTGTAGAGTGTCGTTTTCAACCGGAAAGATACGGAACAGAGCAATGGAGTCGCTGGTGGCTGGGTTGAAAGAAGACTGCCCATTTAAAGATGCGGGTTGTTTGGAGGTTGTGAGGAGACGGGATTTGGCCGGACATTTGGGGACATGTTCGTTTAAGTAAGAATGCCCCTGCAGTTATGTTACTCGATGTATTTTAATTTTGATTGGTTGATTTCTACGACAATTTTTTTGATTTTGATAGGCTTCAGTATATTCAGCTGTGTAAAGTAATGGGATTCGACTGTGAGCACTGGTGTAACAATAGCAAGCCGGACACTATCATTGACCATTTCCTGACAACGCACAGCTTTGTCAAACGGCGTGGTCCAAAGTTAACAATAACTATGGAGGACATCTCTGGACTGGGCGACGACGCAAACGACTCTGGATGCACGCTGTTAACCCCAATAATCATGGGCCTTCACTATAAACGGCCAAATGAACCGGATGCGAGGACAGTCCATCGAAGATTTTTCATCTTGTCCCAGTATCATGGCTACGACCATTCTATTTCATGGTTTACCTTGGCTCTCGGGGATCCTAAAGATGTGGAGCAGGTTGAAGTCCAGTTTACAATTATGAATCAAACTGATCAAGTTCCGCCGTTGAAGTGGAGACTCAACCCGATTCCGATTGTTCAGTCTTACGAAATGTTTCCCTTTACCCCGTACCGGATACCAATGCCGCTGTTGATTAAGCACTATATCAACCCAGAAAATTCCACGTTGCAGTTTACATTTAATGTGGAACGCGTGGCGCCACAGTTGTCGATTAAGGATGTGACTGTTGTGCATGCCCCCCCTGAGGAGGAAGCTGTTTGTACTGTGAGACTACCAAAAATTGTGCAGCCACCCCAGGACCAAAATGTTCAAGAGGAGCAGCAGCAGCAGCAAGTGGCACAGAAGCCTGAAACAGCGCCAGAGTCAACAACCTCATCGGGGGGTAATCGAGGTGGCAGGGAGAATTATGGCCTTAATAGAATTCTCTCGACAGAGTCGAATTCAAGAGAGGTCATGGAGCGATATTTGCGAAGCGTGGATTTTACTCATCCTTGATGAGAGCATAAGCTTAGTGCAACTTGAAAATTTGAAAACATATCAATAACTTGACGTTTTAATGTACCCCATTAAATTGAGACAAACATGTTGTTCTTCCACAAAATAATACTGAATAAAAAATACTCATTTTTTTCTAAACCTCTATTGGAAGAATATGGTGCAAAATTATTTTTTAACGATGCGCGGTTGGCTATAAACACTCGAATATCAATGGGAAACACGACCAAAAGAAAACTAAGTAAATATAAAATGTTCACTTGTGTAACAACAACCGCTATTTCAGTTCGTGGAACATGCTTTTAGTACACAAACAAGTTTCGAACTCCCTCCTTATCTGAATAATATCACCCGTAACGGATTTTTGTTTAAAAAAATGAAGCATTCCAACATTAAGTTGATTTTTCCATTAAAATCTCAAACAATTCTCGGTCTCGTTTGCTTATTTTGCAACGCATACTGTCTTGCGTTTTCCAGTACCGAGTGTAATCGGCTGGTTTCTTTACAATGGACTCTTATTAGACTGCTAAATGCGAATCATTTCGACCTGATCATGATTACTTACCATAGATTTCCCATCTGGTGCTTTGTTTCCCCGCCTGAATATCTTACACGCCAAGTTTTTACAAATGACTCAAGGCGAATCATACTAAGACCAACATTTCAGCATACTGCACCAGTTCATTTGATTATCACTCCAGTGTACACTGCTAATGAATCAATTTCCTCCGTGTTTATCACATTCTTGCTGGATGCAATGTGCTTACGCTCAATATTTATATTTCTCCAGCCAGTTTTGAACAATCAAAATCAAATCTTTCACGTAGATGCAGCTAACACTCCTGCATTGAAAATCACGGTGTATTTCCTAAAGCAAAACGATGTTCAAGTTTATATTGAATGTAATCAGTATTGTGTTGGCAACAGTTTACCCATCCAAGAAATTATCCGAAGTTTAAATACACCCCAACTACTGCACAAGCAACTCTTCTGGAATTCATTTGGACGGAAAATTGATGTAATTGTTTTCCTGCCTTGGTACTACACAAAAGCCTCCAACCTCTTGCCACGTGTATGTCCCGATCAAATACAGAAAAGGTCGAAACATTTAAGGTTCTGTTCTGCTAATATTTTCTCTGCAGTCGCTTTTTCCGAGGTTCATAATTTTTCGATGAAGGTCACACCTAGAGAGGACTCTACCTTGGTAGACATGACATCGTTTAACCAATTTCTCTACGGAACATACTCAGTTTTTAAGTATTCAGATGAGACGATCATTTATAAAACTGGGCTGAAGTTTCTAGAATGGGACTCACTTTCGTACATTTATTGTATGGCGAAGATAGATAAAGATAGGACATCAATTGACTTCTGGATTGCTCCTGTAAAGCTTGAGGTGTGGGTTATCTTGGGATTTGCTTCGGTTTTATTCTGGGCTTCACACAAAAAATTTGCCAGGTCAGTCCAAGGTTTTTGTCGATCAGTTTGTGAATTTATCGGGTTGATTGTTGGGCAAAGTGAGGGTAGAATTGGTGTTGTTGGTACAGGCGTGATAATGACGGGGTTGTTTGTAAGTATTCTTTACGGTAACTTTATAATACGTTTGGTTGTAAGAGCAAATTCGCCGATGAAGTACGCTCGGTTAAAAGACATCCTGAATGATGGTTTCAAAATCTTGGTCTTTCGGCCTCAGGAAATTGCACCTGAGCAAATGCAATTGGACCTGTCCATCCGAGGCATCAACGGAAACTCAACGGACTACTTTCATGTAGTGGAAAATGCCACAGCGTCGGATGAATATGTTTCGAAAAAGTTGACTGAAAAGTACATACGAGGAAAGGATACGTCATACAATGCCGTCTATTTGAAGCATTATCACGCGATTTTTTGCAAAGAAGGGGATAAATTTGAATGTCATTACATCCCGGAAACTGTCCGGCCAGTTCAATATTTTTGGGCAATGTACACCCTTAATCGAGACTGGATTGGACTAACTAATTCTCGCATTCAAGGGGCTGGACTGCAACGAAAATGGACAGAGTGGGTGGACCGAGCTTTTGTTTTATATAAAAACTTCACTATTGGAGACGGCTACGTTTACCGAAATGATTTAATTGAACGGGAAAAAATTTGTGTCGTATTTATTGGACTCGGTTTTGCTTCAATGGTTTCTTTTGCAGTTTTCCTTTTTGAAAAAAAACTCAAACTGGATGATATATAGTAGTACATTAAATACTTTCTTACGAATGCTTACTTCATAACAAACTATTTCGGGAAAAAAGGATAGTGGTTATTGATAAAATTGTATTGAGGGAACGAAAGTTCGCATGAACATAAATACACACAAACGCATACCACATAACTTCAGAACCTAAGGGTTCATGTTCACTTCAAGATGTACCTCAAGTATAGTTGGTCCCATTACCTTATAAAAACATACTAATAATTTATAATGGTAACACTCATGTTTGAGGGAAATCTATGTTATAGATCGGGGAGAACAAAATATTTGCCTTTTCAAGAATTGTATAATATTATTATGTTGAAGCACTGGTTTTGCTTGTTGTGCAAACTTTTGTAGTACCTACAATTTGTCTTCAATTCCGAGCTGTTGAGTGGTGGATGCAATTCAAAAATGCACTGCTCCAGTGCAATATTTGTCAGACGTAGAAATTTGTCATAATAGGTTCCGTGGAACTCTTTATTTCTGAAAATACCTTCAAGAAATACAAAATAGTCATAGAAATAGTTTGATAATAGAAATTATTGCAGAAGGAATAAAACTGGAAGTCCCAAAGTAGGTCTCTGCAATTTGTTATTTAGAATCTGTGCGAATGGGGGTCCTTGACAATCAATAGATATCAATCTTGCAAAGAGAATTCAATATTATGATTAATATTATTATATGATCATCATGAGTAAAGACTGAGAGACTAACTCAACTGTTACTGTTTCATTTCAAACTAAATTTCTGGAATTTCATCTTAATTTAATCATTTTGTAAGCCAGATTTTTTTGTAGGTATAAACATGAATAAGTTCAAACGACAACATAGAACGTAGAGATTAGAGATGTCATCAACGATCTTATCATTGAGTTTGGCTAATTGAAGATGGTATTTATATAAACATATTATGATGAGCCAAAAAATGCCTGTGAACGGGTTAATCCCTGAATAGCTTTGTAGAGACAAAAAACAAAATAGCTTTGATGTGAATAGGGTTTTATTGAGTTAATTCAATGCATCATGTGTGGTCTGCATGTAAACATATACAAACAAAAAACTCTAAGGTTAGCCACTTCAACATGTATAAAAGTCACGTAAAGCATGTTAAAATTTTCACTATAGCGTTCACAGAAATTGCCAGTGAAATATGTTTTTCATAATCTAAACAAGTAACCATCCCCCGTCGATGACGACGCTCTCTCCAACGATTGTCCTCGACAACGGGCTTAGCAAGAACAAAATCAAGTCTGCGATTTCATCTGGCTCGATGTACCGTTTGATAAACGTTTTTTTCAAGTGCTCATTCATTTGCTGTACTAAATCGTCTCCATAATTTTCAGCTTCAATCATTTCAGTTTTGACTGCGCCAGGAAGAACTCCATTAACCCGAATATTATGAGCCCCAAGTTCTACCGCCATTGACCTTGTTAAGCTTTCAAGGGCAGCTTTTGAAGAACAATAAGTTGTCGAGTTGAGATAATGCTTTCGACCATCGATTGAGCCGATATTTACAATCGTCCCGGGAATACCACGGCTTATCATTTGCTCGGCGACTACTTTAGTAATGTTCATAACTGCTGCAACATTTATATCGTAATGCCTGTAAAAAATTTTAAAAATGATATAAACTGTGGATGTCAATGCATATTCTAACCAATATTAACGATTAAACTTATTTTTAAACATACTGCTGCACTGAAGCTTTCGTAACATTCTGATGTGTATGAGTTTGTGTCACTTTCATCTCCCAATTTATCG
>VICI01003712.1:0-12547 GCA_019593645.1 Akabosia matsudoensis
ATGTCTAACTGGAGTGATTTATCAGACGGCATGTCAGGACGAATTCGTAAGAATACTTTCACTATATTTCAGAATAAAAGTAGCATATTTTTTAGCCATATACCAAATGTAATACCTTGCCGAAGTAATATTGTTACTTTATTACCTTGCTTGTTAGAATTGACGGAGTTGTGAACTTGCATAATGCGTTTGGCGTCGAACAACGAGTCAACGTTTAGCAGCACACCTTGTTCAATCGCTAATTTGATTTCCCACCTTAGAATGACGAAAGCCCACAGGTACAGTTATTCTCCACCTATCATGATTATCTAGTCTGACAACATTATATTGACATTACTCTTGTTTGCCGTTTCCATTAAGCATGATCATTTCTGGAGAAAACCCTGCCTTAAGTCCAACAAGTACCTCGTACCCTGACACTGCGATTAGCATTTCAACTCCAAATTCTTTCATCTTAAGTACCAGATGAAAATTCGGGTTGGCTTTAACAGCAAATCTATTCCGGATTTAACATGTACATTGACGTTTTCCTGTCATGGATTTATAATCTTTGTGAAATTACCCGATTTTTCCAGAAAGTCCTGTATCTTTTAACGCTTCAGCATATTTTTTAACATTTTGTTGAATTCCAGCTTGGCTGTAAACGTATGCAGGCGTTGAAGGCAGAGAAATTTGTATGCTGTGAAATGCATTCAAAAAACAAATTACATATTGGACGCACAACGAAGAAAACGTGCACGTCTATGCATGATAATAGTTGCGCATTGCATACCTTTGTTGGTTTATGGCTACAGTTGTTGTTTCCAGTTTAGTAGTTTCAAACAGGGTTTTCAAACAAACATTTTCACAGTGCAAAGTCCCACTTTTTAAACTAAACGGAGTAATAGAATCAATCTTATTCCTTTCCTCTTCCATTCTCGATAGTTGAGTCTGAACCTTCTAGCAAAAATTTCCCGTAATGGTCTGGAGTTACAACAGGATGACAGTTGCTATAATAGAAGTTATGCAGGTCATAAAGTCCAGTTCTCTGCTTAACTAAGTTGTTCGTAATTCGGCTGTTGAAGGCCTCTGATACGTTTTGGCGATTAGCTTGTGTCCAATGTCACTGATTAACTCTTGGCGTAATTAATTTTGTAGTCGAGATCAACGGCTTACTTCACCCGTTTCGATACTGAGAACAGACAGAATGTAGAAAGAAAATGTGAAAACTCAACTTTGTTGAAGACAAGAGGACGTGTTTAAGTTCGTTTTACCAAAAACGTATTTTTAAACTTGATCGTGTGTGATTGCATACAATATATATTGGGTTCCTTTTCGCAATTGGTTGTCAGGATTTCTCAAACAATTTCGTGTCTAGGAAGCATCTTTTGGTAGAGCAAGCTTGGGAATGAATTAGAAGATTGACTCCGTCAAACAATTATGGATGATTATGCGAGTAAAACTTGTTTGAGGCTCAGGTAATTAGGTTCTCATCTACATCTCTATTATTTGTGTATACTCATATATCTGACTCTGATTTGATAAAATATAGCGACTATAGCTAGAATTATCTCAATCTAACTTTTATCTCAAGCCGCTTTTGTATCTTTATTATATTATTTTTACTTATAAGCGGAAGCGCCATATATAAATACACATATCTATTGGACAATCACCAAATCACAAATACTATCGCATTTATACTACTTACATGCAGCTCAGATAGGTACATTGTATAATACAGAAGTCTTTGACAACAGGTATAAAGTTGGTCTCGAAACTAGGCTAGATGTACCTCCAGTGCCTCACAGCCTCAAAAAATTTTAAATGTTAGTATCGCGCACATGAATCTATTTACAACGGCGGTTTAATACTGAGGTTCCAGTGTGCCGCATACCGAAATCAAATTCAGGATTTTCCATGCCTTAAATGCCAAAATAAGCGAAGACAACGTGTGTCAACAGCCTTCTTAGACGTTGTGTGGTGTATAGCATCATGATCTATCAAATACAACCTAAGGTTGGACCATGTAGTAGTAGAGAAAAACTTTAATAGACAGTTTGCAGTTTGATAAATATATCGGTATATATGAGCATTTTCATCTCTCTAGTAGTATTTTAGTTGTCAGGACATGTATCGCTTGCATTCACAAATAATTGCACATTAAACCACTGTACATGTTAATGTTACACTGTAATATAGGGAAACACCTCCTGCTTACACAATCGAATTGGGTTCTTTCTCATGAATATGCATCATTAGTTGCTTTTGTAGACATTTTTAAAACGTTTTTACAACTAAAGGAATATTACAAATATACTTTTAGGTCATCATGAGGAATGGTTTGTTTTCAAAAAAGAAATGCGAGTGGTTACGACGGGTCCAACTCCATAAGAGGTAACTGAACTTTTGGACGAAGTGGAGCGACACTTCGCCCCTCCCGCATGCTGACGCTCCTCCTTGCTCTTGTAATCTTTTCGTCGTCTACTATTGGTGCACTGAATAACTTCAGTCGAGTCTCCAAAATTTCCCTATTCCTTTCTGCATTCTTGTGCCTGGCTGATCTCAACTCTGCGTCCATTTCTTCCCTTGCTTTCTCCAGATCATAAAGTTTTGATTGGGCCTCTGTTTGGAAATAAACGAGCAGAGCAATTAGCATATAAAATGTTCTACACAAATGGAGTAGTAGTATGACTAGGCATCTGACGCCAACCTTGTAGTTGTCGCTCCATTTCTGACTGTTTCTGAAGATACGTTTTTGTTTTATTCCGTTCCATGTCGAGGAGCTTTCTTTGTTCATCCTGGAGTCGTTCGAGCTCCTCGCGCTTGGACCATTCCTCGTTCAAAATGCGTGCCTGTAGACTACGGACTAGTTCTTCGTCTTTTTTGGCTTGAATCTCTTCCGCCAACAGTTTTTCTAGCTGACGTCTAACTTCATCCAGATGCCGTCTTTGTTCTTCTTCCATTGCCTTTTGCTTTGCCAATTCTTTGGCTTCATCTTCCGCAGCAAGTCTTGCCTACAGACCAAACAGTCAATGTAAGCGGCTCAAAATAAAGCAAATATATAGGTCCATGTAACACTTGATTAAAGTGGCAGCTTAAAAGAAGTGACTTACCAATTTTTCAGCTCGCAACATTTCGCGTGCCCTGTCACTTTCCACTTGACGTCTAATCCGTATCCTATGCCATTCCAGTCTCCGCTTGTTTCTTAAATGACGGCCGTAGGACTCCTGGCAGTGAAGTCTGGATAATGCCAACTTCACTGACGTAAGCCATTGTGAACGATATCTTGAAGTAAACAAATCACAGTATTAAAATAGCTTATATCTTGTGTAAGCAAAATATCAGAGACATAGGATCTATCATCTATTTTGATTTAGAAACTTTTAACAACTTCAAGATGAAATTTGTATGTTTATCTGGAACATGTTACCGTTTGTCTAGCGTAGCTAGTTGGAGGACTCTATCTGTTGTTATTACGTAGAATTGGTGAAACTTAGAATTTGGCTGATCTTGACCCTCTTCCACCCTTGTTTGCGAGTCAAATTCAATAGTTTTTGGTTTCTTTGGATTGGTGTAATACGTCAAACCGTTCGAGGTGAGAACAAATAATTTTTCGACAAATTTTGGTAAATATTCCCCTCGTTTTAAAAGAGTTCCCTGTGAAGTGAAGCATTAAATACTTTACTCAACATCATATCCGCCAATTACTTACATAAAATAATATGTTTTGCTGAGGTAATTAGTATTATCGTACCTTTTTAATGATGTCGTCAACGAACTCCTCAAAAATTTCATTGATGACTTCGAACACTTCTTCTTTTTCAAAATTTTTCATAAACTTCAGCTCAATCACGGAAAGAAATGTTTGAAAATCGAACAAAGCATTGGAGAAAAGGCACTGGAAGACAGACAAATATTTCATGTTAAACTCGCGTGTCGNTTTTTCATAAACTTCAGCTCAATCACGGAAAGAAATGTTTGAAAATCGAACAAAGCATTGGAGAAAAGGCACTGGAAGACAGACAAATATTTCATGTTAAACTCGCGTGTCGCTAATTGCCCCGTGCTCTCGGTAACATGGTAGTGCGATTAGTGTATTTCATATTTTCCCGTGGATAAAACTTACGTCAAACTCTTCCTTCATATCCCATTCTTTGCTTAATGACGAGAGAAATTTTGTGAACACTAAATCGGCTTCTTACGGAACATAACAACACCTATAAAATGCAAAAGGAAAACTTGGCATGAAATCACAAAGTTGAATCGAGAGTTCAAGTTCAAGTGAATGACTCGAGACTAACCTGTGCAATGTCAGTTTCTGCATCACGCACTAAGTCTGCTAAAAGGCAGAAAATGCGAAACAGTTTGAAGATATTATCAGAGTCTACGCGAGGACTTCGTTTAAGGGACTCAGCGAGCAGCTTGGATTTGCTGATTATCCAGCAGGCTTCATCAATTTTGCCTTCCAACGTAGACAGTTCCTTTCGTCCTAGGGAATCACTGAGCGAGGAAAAGACTTCTCGAGATAAATACTGTTCAAACTCCGAATACGTCAAACTGGCTGTCCCTCCAAAGTCCTCTAACGCTTCACTAAGACCTTGACAGTCGATAATTGTTCCTAAGCTTGCGACGAGAACCTATGTGACGTTGGATGAATAGACATAACGTTATAATTCGTCTTAGACTGAATTGTACGCGCGTGTTTGTAACCCACACAGCCCTAGTTATCGTTGATCTTTTACGTTTTAATCATTGCAAAATTGATATTGGTATAAAAAGTGCGTATGCATACAGCCCTATACTCTAGCTATGTCTCAACCTAAATCCGTTTATCCTTCATACAATTTGCATAATAAATGTCCATAAAAACCTTTTTTATAGTTTGTGCAAACATCTTTAAAATCGCCACTGGCAGTCCCTATTCTTTCTTCGAAAAAACGTGTCACAGACTGCCACACAAACATTTCAGATGAAGGTATCATAAGAAACTTTACGATCACCGTGTTACAACCAAAAAGCAAATCTCTTTTTAACGTAGACCACTGAATGTGATACGACACGGCACTGTAATAAAATGAGTGAAGTGTGTGCATAAAATGATTTACAGATTCAACATTAAATCTTTATTTGGTTTCGAATAAGGGAACTCGTTTGACTGGGTTTTAGAACGTGTACTCTTCTGGTGCGTGCGTAGACAGCCCAAGGAATCAGCCATAGTGTTGCTTTCATAGAATAAAAATCATCGTCATTATCTTTTTTACTGTTTACATTCGTGTAGGATTCATGATCACAACATCCAAACAAGCACACCATCATCACCACCACCACCAGCACACAACTGACACTGTTCTAACTACTTTTTTGCTCGAGAGACACTGATGGGAAATGTAGCTAAAAAATATGTAGGTATACAAAAATGTGTGCATGTTTGCTACGAATTCCTTTTCTCTATGAGCGTTATGAGATTTTAATTGGCATTAAATTGCTGAGAATAACTCCTTGGGATGATTGTCCTTCTACATCACTGATGCAACAGATTATCCACTGAATTTGTACCGTCGTACACGTAAATTTGAGGCCCTGGTAGTCATGCACAATTGCACCATGCTTTTATTGTATAACACGGGTACGGGTAGTATTAACTTCCAGTATTTAAATGTAGCTTAAGAAACATTTTCTCAATCTATGAAATGTGTTTCCCTGCTATATTGGCTATGTGGTACATTTCAACCACACCTTGACACCTTGGCTAGGATGTAAATGGATTTAAAAAAGTAGTATAAAAATCAGAGTATGGAAATTACTTTCAGCTTAGATTTAGGAGCACAGAGGCCTTCGTTTTCGGTCAAAGTTGAAAAAGCATGCCAGATGCTGTTCCGCACAAACTCCAACAACACTGCCATTTTCGACCCAAAGATGAACACAACCCTCGTCAACCCCTTCCTTTTCTGAACTAACCAAGATGCTGATTTGACTCACTCTTCATGTGCTCTTCGTTACAGCAATTTCTTCCCTTTAATTCTGCATTTGTATAGAGATGGAGAGGCACCGTCGCTCCTGCAAAAGTGGACTGCCGAGAATGAGTATTCGCTGTGCAAGTTCGGTACCGTCATCGCCAAACACGACGTAACGCTTGCGCTGCTCCTCTACAATTCGCAAAGTAAGCGACGTCAGACTTAAATTGCAACATGCACCAAACTCACGATTTTTTCGCTTGGAGTTTTCGCATCAACGTGTTGCATTATACAACGAATACTGCCAACAATGCATGCCATCATGTTAACGCTGGCATGTATGAATGCCTATGTAATAAATAACTCATTAATGCTTTGAAACCGTGGTCCCCTCCGAGCTGCTTCATTATGTGACACCACCACCTTCCAGACTACTTGTTTTGCATTTTCATTTGTGCATACAAAATATCGCAGAATTGCTACTAATCAGGAAACTATAGCCCCGTCTCAGGCACTAGCCTAGTGTGCGATCTTCAAACCAAACAGGGCTAACTCGTCTGCTGTGGTAAAAGTTTTGAATAAGCTGCCCCCAACAATAATATAGTTTTTCGGTAATCCTATAGTTCCCATCCACATAATCGTTGTCGCTGTTTCATCTTAATGGTAATTGCATTATTTTGTCCTCTATGATCGCACTTACAGTATGTACATTTTTTTTCTATTCGGTTACTCTCCTACAGAACTATAAAAATGCAAAGTATCCATTTGGGTGAATCACATCTCACATTTCATTGCTTTTACATTTCTTTTTGTTTTTATGTGCACGTTTTGTATTCTCTGAATCCTTTCATCCCAAATGAAAAAAAAAAACATCGTTCGTATGACAGCTAAAGAGAGATGATGTTGGTCGTTGGTCCTCCTCCTAAACTGCCTGCTTGATTTGCGTTGTTGATGGCTCATTGAATAGTTTTCTTTTCAATCTATTCAAAAAACTCAAACACTCTTATTACATGCATATTAGGTTTGTCTGTCTTTTCTACTCACAGAGATTACTCCATCTTCCTCTTCATCCCTGTGGTTGTTATAGTTACCAAGAGTAAAACACTGTTAAACTATTCTATATCGCACAGGACACCATCATTGTTGCCTATCACCCATCTGTCCATTTACATTTTTTACATATTAAAAACGTCATACTGAAAAAAAGGAATGTCGTAAACCGTCCACCTCTACTCCTTCTCAGAGATGATCACCAGTAGTGTCTTGCTCGCTGCAAAATGACACTGTAGAGCCGTCATTGTTGTCTCAAGGATTTAAATGTGTTGTTTGTCAGTCTGCTCGCTGAAATACAAATACATTTTTATAAAACAACTGGAACACCTTCAGACACATTATCCCCTCCCCCTGGCTTTCCTTTAGAAACATTTTAGAATATTGATTGATTCTTCCAGTATTCAACGATTTACATTCTTATATAATTCTAAGCTATCTTATAATATATGTATTACTATTACATGAAAATGCTGAATTCTAAAATCTTTCGAAACCACATTCAGCTCTACGATTACATGCAGTTATATGATTCTCACAAATGATTGAATTAAACGTACATACCTACATACCAATCTAAAATCTATCCTTGATACATGGTTACATAACTTAGGTTCATCCACTTTTAATGGTGCTTTTTAGTGAAGATTTTCATTCCTTTTCCATGTACAATATCCTTTTCTCGATGAAGTTGCGCTGATTGCAAGAGGCATCATTTTCATGTCGTCGTAGTATTCTCTTTAAACGCTATGCCTTTTTATAGTAATGGACCACTTACTCGAGAAATCGTCAATTGGTTTTGTCCTCTACTCACAGAGACATACACGACTACCAGTCCGTAGCTATGAAAACTCAGCCACGGGTAAAATCAAATAAAAATATGCAAGTGCGAAGACATTACCTGCTTTTTAGTGACTAATATGTATATATGGCATGAAAAAAAGACAAAGAATCGTCAACATCTTTGCTTTTGTGACAACAACTATGAGCTTCGCAAATGTCTGTATTTAAAGGCTTATTTTGACTATGCAATCTCTTCTTACTGTCGCTTCGTATGTATTTCATTTCGATGCCAAGTTGTCATATTTTTTTGCTTGAAAGTGCATGCAGTCCGCCGTACTCGATACTCGTACAGTACATAATTGTACAATTGCTTACTCATCTAGACCAAATACCCCAACAAATTTAACCACTGTTTTTTGTAGCATTTCGTGAGTCTATATTGAAGTTATCATTCCCGATGGGCAGAAGATGTCTTCCCCGTGAACGTTTGTGGGAATAAGTATCGAAAAATTCATCTTTTTAATCTTTAAAATAATACATTATGAGCTAATCTCTAGTGACGTGTAATTAAAGATGGGGACATTTTCTGATTCCATGTTGCCCAGCCGGGCTGCTGTTTTTAGAACGTATTCTGGCAATATCATAATCATTTTTAGATAATAATACGCTAGTAATAATTGATGTTTTTTGGTTTGGTTAGGAAAAGAAGCGTGTTTGCAAAATTTAACCTGTGCTTGCATGACATGAGTTTTTTGTAGTGCACTGCATACTGTGATAGCGGACGTTCAACTTTACTTTCATAACTCCTACTACATGCATACACAAAATGACAGGTGCACATATGCTAAACATCAAATTTGTGCTAGAGTAGATCAATCAATTAATTACTGCGAGAAATTCTTAGTAATATTTTAATAGAAGCAAAATGACAAAATTTAGCATAGCAGGTGATGTTGACGTACGTGTTTTGTTTTGAGTAATCTTGTTCTATTTCGATAGTTGGCAGATTGAAAACAGCCCAATAGTTTTGAAATTTTATTTTGATGGCGATGGATGATCCGAGATGCCCACATATTTCTGCATGGTTTACATACAATTTAGCCAACAATAACCCAGTTCTATTCGCACCAGGCATAAAAGTTTGCTGGACATGTAACTATGTTGTTTATGCTGACTAATTTCTCAAGTTTGTAGTAAAAAATGTAATTTACCATAAGTTAAACATGATATAATTAATCTATAATTTATTTTCACTACTAACTCACACTGATGGGGTGCAAATTTTGTTGACGCAAGATATATTGTCAGCAGTAATGAATGAAAACTGGAAATTAAAGGACCAAAGATTGTTTAATCACTGTGAGTTTCTGGTATTTTGCAATTATTCTTGTATGAGTATAGCTCTGTCTTGCTGTAACGTAGCACCTCTGACTGATGTTTTCAGAAAAAGCCACTCGATCTTTAGGTCCGTACGCAAGAATATAGAGCATTTTAAATAAATACTTGTGAATACTTGCGCTAATTGTGCATTACAATTCTTTACAAATTTCCAAGCTAAGTGTTCTGATCACGTTAGCGACAGGAATAAGTTTATTAAAGATGTGTTTTTGTATATAATTTTTGTCGCTGCAGAGTCCAAGAAGTTACTGTTGTTAGCCCAGGACTCATTCGGCAGCTCAGGTTGGGAAGTCTTGTAGAAGTTTTGAGCGAAAAAAAAGTCATTAACACTATCCTTTTAAATAATTGCATATCACACACAATATATGCGAGTAAATATTTCCAAAATTTATCACATATTTCAAAAAGGCTTCCGTATTACTTTAACCAGGGTTGAAATGCTTCGTAGCATCGTCTCTCTCAAACCTCTGAGCATGATGGTATGAATTGGCAATAATTAGACATTTGTCACTTTCATCGTTTTATTACACATAAAATTTGCATTAGGTTTACATGCCCCGTATGCATTGTTGTATTGGTGCTTCGTAAGTTCGTAACCAGGGTACACAGAAGTAAAAAAAAATACAATAATAAACTATCGACGAATTTTTCACGAATGTCCTTTGAATTGCAGCTAAAGTATCATCCAGATTAAATAGAGTAGATTGTTGTAATTTGCAAATGAATCATTCGTCCAAAGACAAATAGAAAGTTTCCAGGTTTCACCTTTTGTAAAATGCTCCTCAGATACTCAACCAAGTCAAAATATACCGAGGAGCCGCTTGCTCCATATGTACTATGAAAGTTGCACTGCCGAGTTTCGAAATCTTACATCTTATCAATACAAAATAGCCGTATGTAGGTACGGAGCCTTAAACTAGTTGTTTGTTATATCCCTTTGATTGGTTTGTTGAATCATTGTTTGCCATTAAGTTGCATTATCACTCCATCCTCTCGTTCAATTTCGAAGTACTCAAAAAATCACGAAGAAGAGTTGGTTGATCAGTCATTATTCCAGATGCTCCTAGTTTTTTACATTGTGCGAACTCGTCATTGTCGTTACATACCCAGAAATATACCTTGGGTGACAACATATCATGTTAGAGATATTTGGGTCATTGGGTAGCATACAGTTTATTGATATTTACATGAATTCCTCGTCTTTTCAAGTGATTGATTAGTGGTTGCCACACCAACAGGGTCTCACACACCCAGAGCAAGAATTTTTCCGAGAAGGACAAGTTCGGAACTTGTTTTAATCTCCGCCTGAAATACAAAAATGAAAAAAGTAAGTTCACACACGGCTTACAGAGATAACGTTCAACTAACCGTTTCATGGACATCGGGAGGAACACTTCGTAGTGCGTTTCCTTGAGAGGAATGAAAGGCAGTATGCCAGTTATGGCGCATATCACTAATAGCATTACTCTTTTTGCCGAGAAGAATAAGCACACGTTGGGGTTCTATACAAGCGACCGTGAATGAACAATGAGTAATCATGCAAAAAAAAATTAAAAATTCATATTTTTGACATTGCACCCTAAAACCTGGCCAACTTACCACTTGGTAGCATTGCTTGCACACCTCATTATTAAAACTTCCCCAGACGGTGACACTACTACGTTCAAAGTCGTCAATGAGCTTAGAAACTTTTTTAATGAGTCGAATGTCATTGTCCTTTATATCGATGTTGATTGGTATGTTGGGAAACTCTTGGAAAACGTCACGTAAAAGTGGTATTCTCCTGTCCTCCTCAGACCATGACAAGTCTGAAAAATGTTCACCTGTGGACATGCCACACAGCCCATTGTCGCGCATATCCAAATGCGTAATAAATTGCATAATAATTTTGCCTCTAAATTCAAGCATGTTTTACCAGGAATGGTATCAATTGGAACCCGAGTACTTAGAGATGGCAGTGATGAGAAGTCAACCTCACAGACATTGCGGTTTTGACCGGCAACTCTAAGCAACGAGGCATCGTGAAAGACAATCACTTGGCCGTCTTTCGTTAGCCGGACATCCAGTTCCAACATGTTGGTTCCCTTCTTAACAGCACTGCAAATAATAACAGTATATGACCAGCCAAGCTCAAATTTAAAGATTTTGTGAACATTGCGTTAACGAAATACGCCTTGATGTCTTACTTTCGAAAGTTCTTAAGAGTGTTCTCGTAACCCTCCGCTGAACCTACAACATTATTGTGAGTTTTGCGTAAAGCATGTATAAAAAAGTTGTCAGCATTTCCATAACTGCTCAACTTACCACCACGGTGACTAATATGAGCACTGGTAAACGTTACATTTTTCTTTTTGTGCAAAAAATGTGGAAAATTCCAGAAAGAATGCTGATGCAGCAGCATAGCTTATAAGGGCACCCAGAGCTGCGGGAAATCCCATGTTAAGTTTTTCGTCAATTTGGTCTTGATTAAATAAGTGTTTTAGACTTTAACTCTAATGTTACAAAATTACTACTACTTGTTCATTGTCAAAGGGTATCACAAATTTTCAACTCTGTACAGAGAAAGTCAGCACTAATTCTACGAATCAAAGTCAGTTCTTTTAAAAACAAAAGTGACTCAAAACGGCTCCATAAAGTGACAATCATTTAGAGCAATAAATCTACCATGTAGTAATTATTTCAACTATTAAATGACAAAAGTATGTGACCTTTAGTTGTATTACGATATGACAAGGACAGTTTACATTGCATTAGTATGAATGAATAGGAAAAGCTTCCTAAGAGAAATTACATACTAATGGCTATAATAAAAGTTTGAAAAAACAACATAAAAAAGACGTTCACAATAAACAATGAGTACTGACAACTGATTCAATGACATCCAAAAAAACCGATACAGGTACAGTTTTAGTGCGTAAATTTATGATTCTGTGTAAAATTAGCTATAAAAAGTAATCGATCAAAAAAGCACTGAACAGCAAAATTGTATAGTTAGCGGCAAAAATACTCACGCTTCATATTTATTGCACTTTATTACATCCACCAGAGGCGACTTTATAGTGTACATTACAACAAGATAAAAATTAATGCACTGCTATCCTAAACTCACATCTACTTGCCCATGCAAGTACTCTTTTGATAGACAATTTATTTTATGCGATGATCTATGAAAGGTTACACTAAAATTTTCTTTCTTACTTTTACTCCACGCTTATAACTGAAATTTTAGAAGGATTTACATAAATATTTCTCTTCAATCAAAGCATTCCGATTGCCTTGGATGTCCACTAAACTAAACGATTCCGCCACTCTTACACTAATTTTTTTGCTAATTAGTTGAACTGATATGAACTGATTGATTTTGTTATGTGAAATGCGTA
>VICI01003713.1:0-12545 GCA_019593645.1 Akabosia matsudoensis
TTAAAATTCCCCGATAACTCTAGCTTTCGAGGATAATCTTTCTCTGTAAACGCTAGTTTGGGGACATGACGAACACACGTGGGGCTACTTTTGGACAGTTAAACTGGTACTATTGTACCATTTCAGGAGAAGCGGCTTTGCTTTTGAGAATTAAAAACTTATTGTGCACTTTTTAAAATATGCACCGTGCAAAGTGGAAAAACCCTTCATAATCGAAAAAAACCGTTTGAACCGTTTGCAACTTTTTTTACCAATGTTAACCGCTTTCAACCGAATTAGCTAGAATTTCTTATTTCGTCCTTAAAAACCACGGAATTGACCATCTCTGTTGAAAAGGTTCGAACATATTATGCAATGAATAATAAAGCGTTCAAGCACGATTCCCATTAATAGAGAAAGACGCCTTAAGACGATCAGAAAGATTCATAAAACACAAATAATAGATTTGGAAAGACATGATTTGCAGGATTCGGTAAAACAAACTTTGCAAGGTTCGATGAAACACGATTTGTCAGATTCGAAAAAACACGATTGGCAAGATTCGATAAAACATGATTTCCAAGATTCAATAAAACAGGATTTGCAAGATTCGATGGGACACGATTTGCAAGATACGATAAAACACGATTTGCAGGATACGATAAAACACGATTTGCATGATACGATAAAACACGATTTGCAAAATACAATAAAATCTGCTTTACAAGATTCGCTAAAACACAATTTACAAGATTCGCTAAAACACGATTTACGAAGCGTTAGCGTCACCTGTATAAACCCTGTAAATCGTCAAAGAGACGTATACAGACATTGATTTTCAAGCAAAAATGATCTACGCATGGAGTTCTATCCAAATCGATAATAATTTTTTTTCCATTTACGAAGCATTATCGTCAACTTTAATCACCCTATAGCTGGTCAACGTGACGGCTTAATAGGTCAACCTTGACACCATAAAGTTGCTGATGGTCAACAATTATGTAATCAAAGTTTCAAGATAGAACGATTTGCCATTATTGAGATTTCGCGATAACAGACAGACGGACAGACAGATAGACAAACGGACAGACAGATAGACCGACGGATAGACCGACGGACAGACACATAAGACGATTTTATACAGCAGCTTTCGCGACTTAATCCTCACGCAACCATGTCCTCATGATGTCATGCGAAACATGATACGATAAAACACGATTTGCAAAATACAATAAAATCTGCTTTACAAGATTCGCTAAAACACGATTTACAAGATTCGCTAAAACACGATTTACGAAGCGTTAGCGTCACCTGTATAAACCCTGTAAATCGTCAAAGAGACGTATACAGACAGACCGACGGACAGACACATAAGACGATTTTATACAGCAGCTTTCGCGACTTAATCCTCACGCAACCATGTCCTCATGATGTCATGCGAAACTGATAGAAAGCCAGGAGAGAATCGCGCAACAAAGCAAGATCAAAGAAGGGAATAGTGTGTCAGAACGGCTTAGAAAATTTTACTGAAATGTAGAAATAGATGGACAAATGTTCATTTTCAAGGGTATGTATGAGACATAATGTTTGGAACGTTATGAACCACGTAAGAGTAACAACGAAAAATGCGCGGGTTTTAAAACCTTCTATTTGTTTTTGTTTCGAAAAATTGATAGAAAACTATTTTTTCTCAGATTCAAACTACGGAAAACAGTCATCAGGGTAGTGGTATGTATGTGTATGTATTGTAGAGGTGTATATAGTGCCATATAATGACACTATACACAGTTGCGGAACCAAGTCATGCTCGGTTATTGCAAGCTCCTCTTTTCTACATAATAATTTAAAGTCAGTTGGTTAAGAGACATACCTACTAACAGCACATCTCAAAGAGAGACTTCCATACAAGACCCCACGTTAAGATATATATCCCCAGGAACGCATGGTTCACAAGGTCCCACGTTAGGATAAACATCCCCAGGAATGCATGGTTAGGTCATCACTCTCCTTGACCACTGACATTTTTCTTTTACTCTACCCGAGATTAGAACTTGGAGGCCTATGGATCAGAGATAACAGCTCTAAACCACTAGACCCTTATGCCGGGCTTTAGTGGTATACAGTTCAGAGTCGATATGTGTTGAGAAGGAGAAAAGGCAACCGACACATAATAGTATAACTCTAAGAAGGAACAATTGAACCTTTTGAGCCCCTTGGGATAAGCCATTCACAGGTTCCTTTAGGTGTCCCATTTTCTAATGTAAAGAGGGTAAATTTTGTTGGAAAGATTTTATAATACCATAACCCCAGATCTTCAACTCAGTCCCTGTACTGAACTCGCATTGGTTTAGCCTCACTCGTGGGTAAGGTTTTCCAGCTTGGAGCGCATTACAGCAGCTGCAAGCAGAATCGTTTGGAAAAAAGTAGACGAAATGATGACACGCTCGCCAAGTTGTCAGCTGAATCATACGAGTTTTTTTCAGTAATTTTCGTGAAAATTAAGATGCTTACGACTCAGAGAGCATATTAATTATTGTAGAGAGTTTACACCTGCATAACGTGATCCGCAAAAGAATCTCAGTTTTCGAATGATTGTACACACTGCTGCTCCAGGCTCACGTACTCCAAGCTAACAAGTTAAATATGAGTTCAGTACTCCCAAATAACGGTCGTAAGAACGAAATATTGTGTACACTGTGTATCTCAACGACAACGTGGTCGGTTCACCCATGGGTAGCAGTTAGGACATGGAAGGCAATTATGTAGTAACGATGTATTATGTTCTAAATCTAAACGTCGACGTTAAACGTCCCACCATTGGTTACTCGTTCACAAATCTCACAGGATATTACAGAACGGGCGAACAAAGAAGCAGTTCGCATAATATCTCCCCCTTACGCACAAGGTAACCGTTCGAGTAGTCCTACTACATTAACTCCTCTGAATCAACAGTGATTTTACCCTAATACCTTCTCTGTTCAAAGATAAACGTTCCGGTTCAAATATATGCTCCATTGTCCATACATGTCAAATGGTGTTACATTATCTGGTTTATGTTATGTTCTAAGTCTCCATATCATGGATGTTGATATTTGTAGAAGCCGGCCCGGAAGTTGGACGTCCCATTTGCACACGGACCAAGAAAACTATATTGAGGAAGCTGACTCGTTCGTGAAACCACTTGGCCGATGCAGAATACAATGAGAATTTTGCAGACTCCTCTTCAAAGCAGGCACATGAGGAAGGTAATGCGACTCTCGTGCACGGTTCTTCTGGTCGTGTTGATGAGCCTCTGCATGGGAATGAGAATCGAGTTGCTCCTGACGATTTATTAAGCGTTGAGAATGAAGACGACGATATGAATCATGCTTTGCTGAGTAATATTCATGATCAGATCAACGAGATTATCTGTGAACAAGTAAGCGATACTTACGGCGATCCAAACGCTTCTTCTACTCAACGGAACGACGATGAAGACGATGCGAGTATCCCAAGGCCAATTGATCTTTCTTTTCGCAATCACGATAGTGAGCGCTAGCAGGGACATGATGAACACTTCAATAACGTTAGTGACGATAATAGGACGATTGTTTACGAAGACTTTCATGAAGACGGGCGACTTCAAAACATCCCCAGTGATGACGAGGATGATGATCCAGACTGGCTCGGACCCGACCCGGAAAAGGTCATAGAAAGGGTGAGTCTTATTGTGACAATGCCAATGAAACATCAGGTACTAATACTTACAAATAACTACTTGTAGCGAGGTTCGTATGCAAGAACAGTATGTCGACCGACTCACGCCACACCAGAACCTGAAAAGAAAAAGAAAACCCTTTCGAAAGAAACGGATTCCAGTTACGTTGAGGCCATTAACAACACAGGATAACCGTAAGTCGTGTATAATTTTCTTGGTCCTACTTTGATAATGCAGGTGGGCATTTCTACCAGAACACAGGTTTACCAAATGAAAACATAATCAAACCGAAGTATTCGAGATGAATTTGAAAAGACCCAAAACATGACATCTGTCCTTGACATCGCTAGTACTTCATCATGTCGAGTTGAGAAATACACGACCATTAGTTATCCATCAAATATAGGCCATGTAGAGGCATCATACTTCCATATTGACGTATGAATTGGGGTAACAGCCATTCATGACTAGCATTTTATTGGAGACCCTTGTCCTCATTTTCGTCATGTCATATCGAAAACTACCCATGAAAATCACGAATGAAAATGAGCGAAATCTCGAAAAGCTTCACAAGCTCGACAGCAAGCTCGTCATAGATTATTCTTGTGTTCTGGATTTAGCTTTTAATGTGGTAATGACGATTTAAGCTACGCTGAAGTTTTCCAGGCTAATGGTTTTTAATCTTCCCTTCATTTATTTTCAGTTTTGAAAAATTTATGTGCTACGGCTTTAAGGCCGTTGAGTGTTTAAAAGAGTTTGTACAAAATATTTTCAATTTTTTTCTATAACGATTGCACTAGGAGACAGAACATGGAATATACCTTAAAATATAGAAGCATCCAGTAGCATATCGTAGCTAGACTCAATCAGTAGTTCCTATCAAGTCAATTGTATACTTCTTCTCGACCTACTTGTGTCATTTCAACTTGGATATTAGGAGGCATGGATGGATAAACTGCTGTCTTTCTGATTTTGATTGATAGGGAGAATATCAAAGATCGTCAATTCAACTACTTGTTCCTGGTTGAGTTCAGAATTTGTTTGCACTGTCAAAAACAATGTTTTAACAGGTGTGTATATCAGAAAGCTAAGTACTGTGAGAATCTAAGCAAAATAATTAACTGCTAAGTACCTTCTTTGCGGACAACAATAACAATGTGGTCCCCACTCGAAATTGAAATTATGACTATGTGGTCCCCACTCGATGACTCTAACGTTTTCAGTTTTTTATACTACTCCCAAATATTGCAATTGTTCTTGGGACAAAGCCTTTCTTCTCGTCATATTCATAGTTGATTTATTTTCCACGGATACCCCCTTTTGTTACATTTTGTAAATCTTCGTATTTTCCGATACCTTATAATAGTACCATTGAAATCGCATTCGTACCGTTCCCCCTTTTGTCCACATCTAACGAACCAACCAGCGCGCTTCCAACCGAAATTGGAAATTAAAGAAGAAGCTACAGGAACAACGCGGAGCTTGACGTCGTGCAATTCCTCCGATTACGCCAGTTTTCTATCTCGTTTCCAAATCTTGCGTACCAGGTGGCGTTGATAATATCCAATCTTCCAATCTTCAAGATATCTTATTTATAACTACAGAACCACACTTGGAGAAAAAAATTTCGACATGAAATATGATTGTCAGTAAGGCTTTGCTCCAAAACAAGTGCAATCTTCGTGATCGCCATGAAAAACTGAACAAGACAGAATGGTCGCATTTGAATTTCGAGTGAGGAACCACGTCATTCATATAAACCGGATAGACAAATACGACACATTCTTATAAGGGTGCCACGTGTATATGCAAAAATTATTTGATGAAATATGAGTTGAGAATGCACATGTGAATTTAAATTTAGCAACCGCCTGTAGTTAAGTTCTTTCTCTTTCGATTGACATACAAATTATCAAATATGGTACCAGTTTATTGATTCCACCTTTGTCTTTTGGGTCATTTGAAGAGCGTCTGGATTTATTTTGGCTTTCACTTGTGTTAGTTGGCAGCTGCTCCAATGTCTCTGTTGAAGTGACGAGCGGAAGTTGTGGTTGGGATATGGATGATGTCCCAGTGTCAGTCTATAGAGTATCGCCTATATAAAAGTTTGGACAGAGAAAGAAAAGCATTTGTGATTATGTTTTTATTTAATCAAGACTCAATATAAATAGTTTTGCATTGTTATGCCATGAAATTTATTGATAAAACGACCACAATTATGGGGTTCTGAATAGCATAGAAAGTCTTCTTGGATAAAATAAGTAGGGCAGATCTTCCTCGACAATGACAGTAATTATGCAATGATACAATGGGCTATACGAGCGAAGTCATTCAGTAAATTTTTTTGCTAAGCTTATTCACTAAGCGTTTTAGCTAAGCTTTTTCTTTGGCTTTCAGCTTCGTCTTTATAAGCTTCAAAGCTTTTATTAGTTGATGGTCTTCGCACTGATGGCGAACCGTTTGGTGTTGAATGGCCCCTGCTGCTTGGGGCTCGTTGTTTTCAGCCAAATTTGCAACAGGAAGGGCTTCCGCTGTTTGCGATACCATTGGATGATTACATTTGCGTCTAGTCTTCCTCCTCGTCCTGTCAGGGATTTCGTCGTGCTCCTGTCTTAGTTTGTTGACCATTTCCAACTTCTTGATCTCGTCTGGTAACATGGTTCTATTGCGCTGGACGCCATGTACGGGTAGTATACCCGGCCGTTCTATCAGGTTATCATAATTCCCTCTCACAAAATCTTCGAGGAAACTCCTATTCAATTCTTCCAGTACAGCCCGACCTGCACTTGTCTTCCTCATGAGTCTTGTCGTAAGAGCACGTCTATACTGAATTGGTTTTGCTAAGGCGTAGTGGCTTACTAACTTACCACCTGACGCCTTTAATTCTTCAATCAACGCGACGGCAAATGTTGCTTTGTCCACGTGCATGTTCATGTAGTATGTTTTCTCGGAAAAAAGCACAGCATAGCTCTCTGGATTTCGAGTCATCTTCCATTCTCCATTTTTGCACTGAGTAAGTTTTTCAGCTAAAGAGGGCTGATTGACCTCTCGGACCATGTTCTCATCAGCGACCTTTGTTGATTTTGTCGGAGCCAACAAAATGAAACTACCTCCCTCCCATCGTTGATCATCAACAATGTGGTAAACTATCCATCCTGTGGACCTCACGTTGGCCGCGCCGATTGTCATCCTTTTGTAGTCGACTCGTCGTCTACTAGGTGTCTGCACAGCGGGTGAGTGATTTTAAAATATGCGAAGATTTCATTTAGCTACCCTTACTCGTGCCACTGGTATCACGTTCCCGTCTGTCCACCGAATTTTCAATCTTCAATACGCTGCAGACGTACTGATGACTGAGGAGTTGTGCCTTTGCTGTGTGATAATATTTTCGAAAATATGCAAACGCGGCTCCCATGTGCTTTTCAGACAAGTCAGACTCTGTAGAGAGCATATTTCTGAGCTCCTGAGCAATGAGTCTCACAGGGGCCGGGGTCCTTGAGCCACTAACATCAACGAAGTACTCCGTTTCAGAATTACTTGCCGCTTCATGCCATTAACCTGCTTCTTCTCGTGAAACTTTTCTATCGTGAACCGCTTCAAAGCTCGCAAGTTTGCTATAAAACACAGCCTTTATCTCGTTGTATGCACCCGTGAATGAGGGATTTGTCATCAACAGAGTTTTGATGGCATCCAGTTACGTCTCATCTTCCGGAATTTTCTGGATGTTTTGCGACCATTGCTGGCATGATTTGATGGTATTTCACTTTGACGCATCAAAGCGCTTACGCAAAGCCACACACGATTGGCTGTCACCAAATTCCCGGGAACAATGAGAAATTTGTCCCTCTTCTGGTTGCGGAGTTCCATTAACTCGAATATAATATCGAGTGCCATGTTGTCAAGCTGTTCGCCCTCCCTTGCAATGATTTTTATGTCTCTCATGGAAACGGGCGCGGACTTCAGCAATTGTACTGGTGAGGGTAAGCCGGCCACTGGCAACTCGTCTGGCAATGGTGGAGATACAGTTGGACGTGGAGCATTGGACGGGTCGTGTGCCTCTGAACTGTCAGAAGCATGTGCCGATTCAGGAACGCTTGATGGTTCTGAAGCAGCGTGATCGAACACTGAATCCAGCCAACCTGCAAGCAATAATAAAATCATAACACAATAATTATCGATAAAATGAAGTGAAGTGAAGCACTATAAAATGGTACGCAATTAATATCGGTTATTTTTTTGATGATCGTATCGGAACTGTAGAGCGAGGGTCCTATACTTTATAAATTTGTTTGCATTATAGGGACATTTTCAGTAATCATAGCGTTTTGTTCGTAAACAAGCGACATTTTCAAGCAACTTTCCCCGAATCTGGAGCAACCGAGTCGAAAGAAATTTTACGCCAGTAAGAGTAAATTAAGGGCGTAGCCTGAAACGCTTTTTCTACGTTAGTTACTTAAATGCCCAGGTAAATCACTTGCAAACTTGACAACCAACTACTTTCAATTGGATTATATATCGACAACATCTCCGTGAGCACAATTACGAGCTGTTTTGCAACGTTAAGCCGTATTTTGAGGAAATCGTCGGCTCCCGTTCATAGAATCGAACATGGGGAATCGGGTCCAGTTATCATTANATTTTGAAGAAATCGTCGGCTTCCGTTCATAGACTCGAACATAAGGAATCGGGTCCGGTTACCGTTATCATTACAAGTTTAACGAGAAATTCAAATTTGCGTGTGAAAATTATCCGGATTGAAACTCCATGCAAAAAGCCTATGCGGCAAGTTCAAATGCGGCTTTTGCACACTTGTAATCTTCGCAGAAAAAGCTGTCTCCCCTATTTTATCTCTAAATATGGCTAGAAAGTAATGTTAAATTAGTTTCCAATCAATTTTAATCATAACTGATTTGGTTTTTGTTGGAATTTCGAAACGAAAATCTCAATATGCTCACCTGCAACTTCCAGAATGTAGTAGAGCCTGTTTTCCTCTATTACTTGCACGTTATCGAATAGACACGCTGCGAAATCTATACTGCTTATCAAGCTCCAAAGACAAGCATGTTTTTCGGCTTTTTAAAAATCGTGCGCGATTATGCCCATCGATTTGGATTAAAATCGGTGTTTAGATGTTTTCAAAGACCCCCGACACGTTTCCGATGCTTAATTCTGATTTTGAGTTGACAAACTGTCGATTTAAAAAAATTCAAAAAAATGTTTTCAAAAATTCCCACGCAACCCAACTCAATTACGATTAAAATTGATTGGAAACTAATTTAACATTACTTTACAAACATATTTAGAGATAATGTAGGGAAGACGGCTTTTTCTGCAAAAAATGCCTATGGTTACAAACTAAATAAAACTCGAAATAATATTTGTGTTGCATGGATTAGGCTTGTATGTATAATATAGTTATGTATACCAAAATTTATTACATCTGTATAAATTCTTTACAGGAATCATGCAGGCGAAAAATGTCTACAGTAAGGGAGTGAGTTTTAGTGAACATAACCGGTGTTTTGTAAAATGAACGATGGTATGATATAAAGTTATCCTGTTGTAATTAACGTACCTGTGAATCTATCCAAGTTTTCTTGTTGCACAGGATACGTAATATGTGTATTGAGTTGTTGCATACATCCGCACACACATGTTATAGATCTTATTATTAGGATATATTATATATGTATGTCGCTCTGAAACTACATTTTCCTGCTGTACGGTTTGAATTTTGGATTTATTTTGTAAGTATGTTGCTTCTGAAAATTACTGTCTGTAACTTATTCCCTGCGCAAATATATATAAGATTTGCAACGACTTGACAATGACAAATTCCGCACAAAGAGATTAAAACGAATACTGAGGCAATGTGTAGCTCACTAGTTGTATTGGAAAGTCATAAGAAATTTTGGAAACATTACGAATCAGTCAGTAGGGGGCGTCAAGAGTGTCGTTTCACACAAAATTCCTCGACGTATATTATTATTGATTCTAATATGGGTAGCACATATTCTAGAAAATACTAAATATGACGAGTATGTTACCTGAACAAGAATTTTTAGAACAGGACAAATTGAAAACTTTCAAGATATTTTGAATGAATAACATCAGGAATAATTTGGTCAACCTCATGCTGAAAATGAACTCTTGTACCCTTTCATTTGCCAAAATAATTCAACTGTACGTCTACTACGTCGACGTCTAACATTGCCTCGACTATAGAGGCCGATTGATTGACTGTGTTGCTAGCTGCCATTTAACTGTCATGATTCGTTAAAATTAACAGACTGTCCTACGAAAAATTAATTGTAGTTTTATCATTTACTAAACCAGTTTTGTATGACACTTCATTCCAGCCGTAACTGGAGCACTTTGTTTAGGCGTATTCATGATATTACTATGGGAATTCATCATATTTTCTTTTTCAAACACCTATGTCTGTCCAGTTTGTTCAGGCGAAAACAGTAAACATCTCTCTCTAAAAGTTTAGAAACATGTAGCAAACTATTTTCTAAAAATATGTACACGTTATTAAAACAGTTCACTAGTTACATTGTTGGAGTATTAATTTAAACGTTGTAGATAGTCAAAAACAAGTAATACAATCAAACTATGACCTTCTTTGTCTTCTTTTGTATCAGTCCGGGGCTATATTTACGATATAAAAGCTTGTTGTAAAGATAGCCTTTTCGAGATGAGATAATTACTTTTCAATAATATATACGGTGATAATTGATGATGTACGTCAGACTCAGACTATGCATGCATCTTTGGCTATGTAGAATACAAGAAGGTGTGCGTTTCTTTGTCGTTCATTCTTTTATGCTTTCTCATATGTTTGGGTTCTATCCCCAGGCGCAGTCGTTTAGACATAGGTTTGCGCCACTCGGCAATCTGTCATCTGGAGGAGTTCAGAACTTTAGTCTGGTGATGAGTTGCAGTAAGGACACCGATTCGATTTCGGAGTTCAAGTCTGCCGACAACCAAAAGAAGAGGAAAAATGAAAGAATGTTACCAGTGAACTATCTTTGTCTTGCCAAGATATAAAAAGAAGGCATTTCCATTAGTTTCTTGTGCGATTTGAATATTGGACTCGATTTGCAACACATACTCTTCCAAGAATATGACTCTTAGTGTTGAATGAGCTTTTAGGAGAAACCGCTCACAAAGGAGCAATGTATTTTGTATAGCTTGTATGTATTTTTGAAAATTCTCAAAACTAACTATATATAAGTATTATAATTAAATTTATTTATAAATTTGAGTATTTTTTGTATTTCATAGCTGAGATTTATAAACTCCTTCAACAAATTACTACCCGCACGGAAAAAAGTGTTCATCAGCTCGCCCACCTTCCCAATGTCAACTTGCCCCAGTCTAGGAGAGCCACTTCTCAGCCGTCTGATACGTGAAATGCCTCAAGAAAATAACAAGCACATTTCGATGAGATATTTAACGATGAATTTCTCATCGATGAGTTGTGCTTGTGTCGCAATGTTGCCAACTTCACGGTGACAATCCACAGCTCGAAGTGAACTTGTGCTGAGATTTCGACAAGTCAAAACCGTCAACTCGCTTCCACTCTCCTAAGCTACATCCACCAACAGGTGACAGGTAAAATGAATTTTTATTTTCACCAAACACGATTGAGACTGAGTCGTCACCACGACCTGCAAAAGAGCCATCACAATACTCAAGACATGGGGCAATATGATCTCGCCAACCGGCTTAAAAATGAAATTACTCCGCCACCGACGAAAAGACAGGCAGGTAAATAACGACTTAAAAGACGGAAAGTTGATTGCGAGTTGCGAGTCAGGCTAAGAAAATAGTGGAGTGGAGTGCGAAATTCCTCAAGTCATGTCCAGTACGAAACAAGATGAAAAGAATGATATGATTGTGACAGTAATTTGATAACCTTAGTAATATGTAAATCAAATGAACTGGCTCGTTTTATTCGGAGGAAAGGATCATTTTTATTTACAAGAAAAGGGAATATGAAACAATCACTAACGGATAATTAAATTTGCGAAACAATTAGAATGAAACGATCACCTCAAGGAGATACTTCGAAATAACAAATGAACAATCAACTTTCTACTTTCGAATTGAATCGTTTATGCTCGTCGCACCGATGACTCCTCAAATGCTGTTTACTGGCAAATTCTTCCCCACAACCACCACAAAGATGGGGCTTTTCCTGGAGATGAGAGCGAAGGTGATTCTGTAACACAGATCGATCCGCAAATGTCTTCGGACAGAAGACACAGTCAACGCTGGTTGGATGAATGTCTTTCAAAATTTAAATAAAAAAATCCTTGATTAAAAATGTGTTTATTTATTCAAATAAATAACAAAATTAAGGTTTTATTTCCAACATTTCACACAAATAAATACTTCAAGCATCGTAATTCGAAAGAAGAGAACTAAAATGAGGCCCTAAAATTTTAATTCAGAATATGTGGCACTTCGTCTTTTTTGATTTTGATAAATTTTATGACAAAAATGTTTCTACGGTTGCTCATTGTTCCAAGTCATCAACTCACCCTGCTTCGTCCTAACAATTTAAGCTCCACCCTCCAACTTGGAGTACAATGTAGTACTACTCCATCACAAGAAAAGTACGGTCAGCGCATTCCAAGCGAGGTACGCAGTTATTAATTTGCATGAATTAATTGCTGACGTCGCATATTTTGGTTTTATTTCGTGCAAATTTTGTTATTCGATATTATTTTTGATAAAGGCTTCGTCTTCGTCTTGAAATGCACGGGCGTCTTGGCTCGGGATGACAAAAGTCTGCAGGGAAAAGACGAGACACGTCTCATGGAGGAAAATGGAGGGGAAAAGGAGAAGAAGCTGACTTTGA
>VICI01003714.1:0-12541 GCA_019593645.1 Akabosia matsudoensis
GAAGGAACATTTTGAATGGACTGAGCTCCTCATTTGCAGATCTACCGAGTTGACTCCGTTGCTTCCGTAAATTATACATCTACAAATTTCCAAACAATAGGACGATACTCATTCTACATAAATTAAGATAAGCTCTTATCGTTACAAACGTACCAACTTAATTGACATAAAGGTCATTGTAATTAGCAATGGCATTGGAAGAATTTCAAGGATAAACAAACCGAGGAACGAAAATGAACGGAACATGCCATAGACGCCTTTGAGATCCCTAAACTGAACCTCATACTCGAATTGACAGTTACTGGGTGCAGAACATGCACTGTTTCGAACAATTTCAACTGGAGAAAAAATATACAAAGTTAAACACAAACTTAGAAGGGTTAGGGCGACTATTTGGAATTTGGTTGACTTGGTGTTGTCCGATTTCCTATATCTGAGTGGTGATGATACTGCAAGGTAACGTCCAAAAGCTATCAAAATCGTAAAATACAGTGACAACCGTCTACCTGTGGGATTAAGGAAAGTTGAACGTAAAATTTATATTGTAGTGTGTACAATTCAAACCAGTGTGGTCGGACACACTTGCAAGGTAGCGAAAGCATTACGCCGCACTATGATTGTGCAACAGGGAGCACTACGATTGTGCTTTAGAGATATTGTGAGCTTAACTTTGTCATTAATTAACTTTGATAACTGTACGCGGGAAAGCGTCAAGCCTCGTGACAATCAACATCATTGATCGTTGGTTAAGTGTAAAAGTTTGAGGTATTTAAGTCAAAGCATGTCCGAGATTTGGCTATAACAGTTGGGCACACGGAAAGACAGACAGCATCGACGATCTTACAAAACAGTTTTCTCTACTTAATAAGCACATATATAAAAAAAAACTCTTACAAAGGACAAAGCTAAGGCCTGGATAGAGTGCCATGTAGAGATAGATTCTGTTTCCAGTATTGATCCATCTGAAAAACCAAACATAATTTCATTTAAATGCAATTATTAACAGGTACATCTCGTCCAATGCCGTCTTACGAGTACGAATAGTTTTAAAAACTGAGAATAAAGCTGAAGACATGCAGCACCCTATGTCGGCCACTGCTAGAACCGTCACCAAAGTTGTAAAGGAACTCTTTGGCCGGCTTCGAATTACTTTGATTACTAACAAATTTGCGATAGTTCCTGATAGAGAGGTAAGGATGATAAGAAGTGTTATAGAGAGTACTACATTGTGTCCTACTCCAAAAAGATCACCCATCGACTCTCCAGTTGCAAAAGAATGTCTCCCGGATGTGCAAGTGTCGCAAAAATTGGAAGGTTTCTGGATGAGACACTCCTTTTCATTAGGAAAGTATGTGAATGTGCAATCAAATGTGGGTTTGATTAGTAAAAAATAATCTGTACGACTTAAGTTATCCATGATTAGTTTATATCAATGATTATTCCCATCAGGTTTCGGCCAGGATGGAGTTATAATTCACAGAATAGTTTATCTCTTTCTTAGTAAATTTTATTAATAAATTTTATTATGCTACTGGTTAGATGGTGTTGTGTTTTCATTTATAAATAGAATTGCGTAAGATAGTCGATTCATGTACAAAAGCGGACGCGTGATTCATGCAAACCACAAGAAATCATTAAGATCTAGAAGAATGTAGCTGGAAGAAAATGCGCTGGATATTACGAAGGATTGAAAACTGAGACTGGAACCGCAAAAAGGGATTTTGGCAGCAGCTCGACAACGTCCAATATTTTATGGACTACTCTGCGTCTACGTGAAAATAAAAACATGTCTTTGTTCACGTAACCGGAATACCCCATTTATTCGGCGCCGATCAAACACATTTGGAGGCTTATTGTCTATTCCCATTTAGTAGATACTCGTGTGATTGTAAACACTGTTTGCTTGAGCCGCTTATTAGGTATTATCTACTGATGACTGAAAAAGACAATTAAAAATGCAAACGGAAAACTTGGCGAATAAATTTGTTCTACGAATGACGAGGTCAATACTCACAGAAATTGCTTAAAAAGTGATCGTGTAAATGTTCCCCATGCTTGAAAACAAACTGAAATAACAGTTAAATATTGCATAAAGTAAGTTAGATAAGTTAAACAATAACAATGCTCCCTGGATTTACCGGCGATAGTGTCGAGGTTGTCACTATCGGTATGTTACCTGTAAAAACAATTGGCTTAATTTTCAGTTCAAAATTACTGAACGGTTTTTAATAATTACATTGTTTATTCTTTTGCAGACGAATCCTCCAACAGCTCAACACTGTCGAAAGAAAACTTGGCGCCGAAAAAACGCTCAAAACGTTCTAGCACCAGCTCGAGACGTTCATCAACACGAGGACGACCTCGAGGTGGAGGTAGCCGGTCGAGTAAAGTAGACGCCGGCTCCGACTCAGAATTTCCTTCTGGCAGTTCCTCCACAACGAGTGGTCGCAGTTCAACAGTGTCGTCACTTCTCCGGAAACGTGTTACAAATGCAAAAGAGCCCAAAACTGAGGTACTTGTTGAAGCACATGAAAAGAAAAAAAATGCAGACCTTGTCAAGAGAGACGTCCAGGAGGAATCGTCCAGTGACAGTGACAATGAGGATGAAGACGTGTACGTTGTTGAAAGGATTGACGGGAAACAAGTGCTCGAGGGAGTTATCTACTATTTTATCAAATGGAAGGGTTGGGACGAGTCATCAAACACTTGGGAACCTTTCGAGAATCTTGACGGGTGTGCGAAGCTGTTGGAAGAATTTGAAAGTCGAGAAGGCATCAAAAGCAAACGGAGTAACTTGTCACGTTCAAGGAAAAAGGATCTTGAAATAGCACATACTCAAGAGCACATGAAGGTCAGTTTTAGTTTAACGGTTAATGAATTATCATGCCTACAGTGGACACCAGACAGACAATTTTAAATGTTTTTAGACGTACGGAATCCTACCATCCTGGCCTGAAGGAAAGGATCCCGGATCGGTTGTAGGGGTCATCCACGTTGACGGCGAATTAGTCTACGTCGTTCGAAAGAAATGCCGATCCACGGCGGATCTGGATCGCACCAATGCTGTTCTCGTCCGCGCAGCAACCTTCAAACTCACCTATCCGCATTTAGTAATTGAGTTTTATGAACAACGAGTGGTTTGGGCGGACAATGACAAGTCGGAGGAGGAACAAGCGTACGTTGCAGCTCAAATGGCGTTATTCAGTCAAAATGTTGGGTCGTTGGTTGGGAAACAAGTTGGGGAGCAAATTGAAGGGGTTCAAGATGAAGCCGACGATTTGGGCGGGATGGATGATGATGACAATCAAAGCATTGAACTGGGTAATCCTGGCACGGATGTGTTTGGGTTGCCGCAGGATCTTGAAGACACAGACGCGTCGAGTGCAGGAGATGAATTTAGTGAGGATGAATGAGAAGCACTGAAGGTTTCTTGAGGGGAAAATAAATGTGAACGCACAATTTTTAATTATTTTTGTATTTCAATAATTATATGTACCAGTGACGTTTTATAAACAATAATTTGATTTCGTTTGTCATAATAAAACTGTCGATAATTTCTTTCAAATTGAATAGTTAACGTCACTCCTTTACATTTATGCTCTTCGAAGAAAGTATGGAACAACATTGAGTGGTGCTGGGTAGCCTTGAAGCCATTGCTCGCCAGTGTACTCTGTGCCGTCCAACGCAGATGTCCAGTTTCCTGCTGGAAGATAAATGTTTCTCGACACTGCACCTTCCTCCACCACTGGGGCAACTAGGATTTCGTCCCCAAGCATGTATTCTAGTGAACAAAACAGGAAAACATGACTCAAGCACGTTCATTGTTGTAGACCTTTCAGTTAAGGAAGCTAAGTGCTTACCGTCGTCAATTATAAAGGTGTTGGAATCGGTTGGAGACGCCCACCAAAGTGGTCTGTTAATTGGGCTTCCATCAGTTACAGCTTGTTTGGCGGCGGCGATAATTACGTCTCTGTATTTTTCCCGCTCGGCTAAAACAGCCAGGCAAATCTGGACCGTCTTTTAGAAAAAAAAATTCTTTCAAATTATCCGCTCCTACGCTCTTTAAAAAGCACTAAATTACCTCTGCGTCATATTTCCAAGGAACAATTGAAAACTGCACGGCGGGCATGAAAATGTTGACCTGCATCCATCGAATGTAGAGTTCTTTGCTTGGCAAGCCATCGTCATACGCGTTTCCTCCAATCATGTCCGGAAGTACAAAGGGATACCCCGCAGTTGCAATTTGAAACACGCTGGGAATCATTGACTTGAGACCATTGTCATATCCCCACCTCGAGTCTTTGTCCATCATCCGGATAAAAATGTTTTCCTTTTGGTTGCGATGAGCTGTCCTCGTTTCTACCATCCCTCCAAAGGCGGCCACAGTTTCCACGTACTTGGTAGAATAAACTAGTGGCCATAGGGACGTGTCAGATTCGGAAAATACTGGCGACGATGGAAGCCAGTTGGTCTCGCCAGCGTCAAATTTGTACCCGTCAAGTCCAGTCTCGTCTTTGTTTTTCTTGAGGCGGGCGACGTACCAGTCTCTGGCTTCAGGATTAGTGATGTCGACTATTCCTGAGCTGGCGCCTTGCCACCACCATGTTATACCGGGCCTTCCTCTGGGCGTCTTGACGATGTAGCCCTTCTCAAAGGCCTCTTCAAAGATGGGGCAATCTGAAACAAATTCATATTTTGGCATAAAATATTATATTATTGCAATAATTATAAGTTAAGTTTGATCTGGTTTTACTGTAATTTATGAAGGGATGAATCCATGCGGTCGTCCTGAAGCCCATGTCTTTAATTTCTTGCACCAGTCCCTTCGGGTCTGGGAACTTGACCCGGTCGAATTCAATCTCGCCGTAGCAGGTTTCCCACATGTCGTCAATTTCAATATGGCTGGTGTTGCCAAAACCTTCGCTGAGAACTTTTTTTGCATAGTCCAAAACAATTGACTGATTGATTTTGTCTTTGTACTCGGCCCATGTGCTCCACAGCGGGCGAATCATCATTTCCTCGTCTGGAATGGCGGTGGGTCGTTCGAAAAAAGTGCTCTGTGCGAATTGGTGAGCCTCTTTCACGTTTTCACCTGTGCACCATTCATAGCTCATTTTGAGAGGGGACCGCTTCGTGTAAGGCGACTCGTCTCGGGCTGTAAAGCAAACTTTCCCGGCGTGGGTCGTGTTTAGACTGAAGTGGAGGGGAGTATCTGGGTCGATGACGAGTGCGGAGCCACTGCTGAGGAGCCAGTAGTGCTCGAGAACGCCGGCAAATTCAATCTCGTGTTGGTTGAGACTGTCAGAAGTGACGTACACGCTTTCCTGGCGAGGCCGAGAGTTGATGGGCCAGACTTGGGTGTGCATTTCAGCACCGCCGTACCAACTTACGAGGGCGTCAAGGTTGTAGCAGTCCTGGAGCTCGCGGGCGTAGTCAGATGTCCATTCAACACGGAGACAGCGGTTGGGATCCTTTCCGTTGAGAAGACGGACTTGGGCAAAGTCACCCCAGTTGAAGCACAGTTCGTCGGGACCAGAGTCACACATCTTCCAATAGTCGACAGCGTTTGGAAGGGACATTCCAAGGATACCATGGGTCCCTTACATGAGAAATATTTGCATTAGTAAAAGTTTTATAACGTCAGAAGCTTTTAATAAGCGAAGATGGTCCTACATGGTCCGTTAGAAGGTGTAACTTCGATTTCCAAAGCGTTGTCTTCACTTTTAGAACTATGGAGGACTCTGTAAACACCCTTTTTCTCGAATTGAAGTGTTGAAGCAGCAAGCGTGCAGGCAATGCACATTACAAGCGTTATGAAACGCCCGAAAAACTTCATTTTAGGAGAAGCTGTATACAGCTATGAGGTGTGTGTTCCAGTGGGCACAGTTTCAAAACTAAAATTATTGCCCACAAAGCGTTTGCATTTATTTTTATGCGAGAAATGTGTCAAAAAGTCTGAGACATGTTATTCTCCTGTTTTTCTGATACTGTAAGTGTAATCATGACTGGATAATTTTACTGTCATATTGATTGATCTAATATTTTGGGTATTGCTTCAGCGGACAGTTGTTGAATAGAAGTGGTCCGGCGTGTCAAAAAATGTGCTATAATGTATAAACAACGCAACCTTGAAATGTCAGAAAGTTTGTGTGCACTCACCTTACTTGTTATATGTGTGACTTGTGATCAGATCATTAAAGATACGAAAGTACCTGAAAACGATAAACGTTTCGATGCATGTAGATTTGTAAGTTCCGCATGCTAAAACCATGATAGAATTTTCAGGACTGTGATGGGTCAAGTTAATAGCAACAATTGTTCAAAAAAATGTTTAAAATTGATAATTTTGTGAGGACACCATATGCATTCTTTCTTATCACTTAAAACGAAGATTTATTGCTTGATAAAGATTGGTACGACATTCAAGGGCGCTGGATAATTATTCAGCCATTGTGGCCCTTGGTAAGTTATCCCGTTTTGATCTGTCCAAGATCCTCTCGGTAAATAAACATTTCTGGAGGTAGAACCTTCATAAACTACTGGCGCAACCATTATCCTGTCCCCAAGCATGTATGCTGAAAATATTGAAATGTCCAAAGTCATGAATATTTTGGAATTCCTGCGGAATCCACATTTCATTGGCACTTTATAAATTAGTTACCGTCATCAATCGTGAAGGTTTCTTTATCATCCGGATCCACCCACCAAATTGGTCTGTTCATCGGACTGCCATCGATAGTTGTCTGGCGTGCGGCAGAGAGTATGTCATCTCGGAATTTCTCCCGTTGAGCCAAAATATTTAAAGTAATGTCAATAGTTTCCCTGTCGTATGCCCATGGGACAAGTGAAAACTGAAGCGCTGGCATGAAAATATTAAGCTGTAGCCATCTGATAAACATCTCCTTGTTTGCCCACTCGTCGTTGAAGGCATTTCCGCCGATCATGTCGGGTAAAACAAAGGGATATCCGACAAGGCTCATGTGGAGCAACGTGGGTATCATAGACCGGAGTCCGTTGTCATAGCCCCATCGGGAGGCTTTATCCAGCATTCTTATGAAAATGGCCTGCTTTTGATTCAGCTTGGCAGTTCGGGTTTCAATGAGACCCCCGAGCTGGGCAGCTGTTTCGACGTATTTCGTTGTGAACAGTTGAGGCCAGAGGTTCGGGTCTGTCTGGTCATTCAAGATGGTGTCTGCTGGAAGCCAGGTTGTCTCTCCAGCGTCAAACTTGAATGAATTGATGCCCGCGGTCTCTTGAAGTTTTCTTAACTTTGCCAAGTACCACTCTCGTGCGTCAGGATTCGTCATGTCAACTAGGCCGGTGTTTTCACCTTCCCACCACGCAGTTATTCCTACACGGGGCTTGGAATTTTGGACAAAGTGCTTCGACTTCATTCCCTCGTTAAACAACGGACAATCTACATAAGCAGAATCATGTTTTAATGAAAAACATTGAATAACATTGTATATACATGTTCTACGTTATTCAAAAAAGGATAGCAACGGGTTATCCTCAAAGTCTTATGTTTCCCCGTACCGTAATTAACAAACGGATGTATCCAGGCGGTGACCCTCATTCCCATCGCTTTAATTTCGTCCGTCATCGCCTTTGGATCTGGAAACTTGACTGAGTCAAATTCAGCTTGACCGTAGCAGGTTTCCCAGTTGTCGTCAATCTCAACATGGCTGGAATTGCCGAATCCTTCACTCACTAATCTTCGTGCATAGTCGAGTACAATCGTCTGGTTGACGTTGGTCTTGTACTCAGCCCAAGTGGACCAGAAAGGTCGCATGATCATCGTCTCGTCTGGAATCCCTTCTGGCTTGTCGAAAAACGTCTTCATCACGAGCTGATGGGCTTCTTTTAGGTTTGAACCAAGGCACCAGTCGTATTTCATTGTTAATATTTCCCGGGCCTGATAAGGATATCCGCTCTTTTTGGCAATGAAACAAACCTTGTCCGGGCGGGTTGTATTGAGAGAAAAGTGCAAAGGCGTTGTTGGGTCGATGACAAGAGCAGCACCGTTCGAAAGTAGCCAATAGTTCTCAGCAACGCCCCCGTAAAATTCATCCGGATTCGCAAGAAAGTCGCCTACGACGTAAGGGGAGAGTCGACGAGCATTGTTCTCGATGGGCCAGGTTTGAATGTAAGTTTCTCCACCGCCGTACCAATGGACGCCAGGTTGAAGATCGTAGCAATCTTCAATCTCAGTGGCGTACGTTGATGACCATTCGACATGACTGCAACCTGGCGCTTTACCTTCGGTTATCGAGATACGGGCAAAGTCGCCCCATTCAATGCAGGACTGGTCATCACTGCAATACGTCCAAGAGCCAATGGCAGAGGGAAATGAGAGTCCTAATTTGCCAACTGCCTTGACGACTAAAGCAAACAAATATATATTTGAAGACAGTTTTAGGCATATTCCAAGGGTCTGAAAGAGATGCTAGTAGCAAAATAAAATAACAAGATCCAAGTTATCAAATCCTTCACGGTTATCCAAGTTTTGAGAAGAAATTATGCTTCGTTGCCTCGAATCCATCAGGATACTTTTAAATCTAATTTATTTAGTTGCTTTACTTTGAAAATATAGTTTAATGGGAGATGTAAATGTAGTAACAAAAGGGACACTAGTGAGTAATGGTCACTATAATCGGCTGGAATCAAGCAGAGTGCGAGGAGAAGAGGCCAGGCGTGAGGACGCCAAAGAGAGTTGTTGTTCCACAACTATTGATTTTGTATCGGATAAGGGGCGGGTCAAACTTCCACATGCGAAACATGGACCATAACTTGTAACAGCAGCTAAAATAGCTGAAAGTTGATGGAGGAGCATGGGCGTGAAAACTTTTGATTTAAGGGTTGTGAAGATGGTTGGGAGGTCAGGCTTACCCATGAAAGGTCTAGCTTTACTTCTGGCGTGCATGAAGGTAGTAAAGGGGAACTATCAAGAGGCTATCAAGAAATCTATAAAATTTAAATTAATCGAATGCTAGAAAATTTCGTGTGACAAAATATATCTGAATGCTTAGCAGTCGGCTAAAGATTCAAGCTTTTAGTGTCTTCACTAAGTTAATGTTTTCCATTAACCTACATTTCACACTCAAGCTACTACGTAATTAGCTCTTAAAGCACCATTAAAGCACCCAGTGAGATTGGAAGCAACGAAGCATGATTTTTTTCTCAATACAACAAAACTTGGATAACCAAGTTACCGGATTTTGTTGTTGTTGTATGTTGCTACTGGACTGGCGTCTTTTTCAGACTTGTCAGTTATTCGGTATTTAATTCGTTGGTATACCTTGAAGACTGTCGCGGATAACAATGTCCAGAGAGTTTCCTTCACTCTTTTCTGGCGAGATTGAGAAAATAGCGGCTTGCGATGGGTGTGTAGTTCTTCCCAATACCCCCAAATCGGCGACCACCCAAATCAGAAATGTCGTAACTGAAAAACCAAAATGGCATGTATTTTTGTACTGCAAGAAAAACCCTGTTGATAATAACTTTAAATTTTGCTGTATTTAATGTTTTTAAAACCTGGAACAAGCCGCATGATTCCTTTTGATAGTTAGAGTTGATGTACAACAGAAGCCAGTGTGTTTGTCATTTATTTATGGGGTCATAATTGGTGCTGAATTAGGCACAAGGGTTTCTAATCAAGACAGTTATGAGTTATGAAGACAATTGATTGACGGGAGATGAATGATTATTTTGATTGAATGAAGCGAACGGGAAATATATTGAAAAGAAAACATGGCTTTGTTTGGTAGTTTGATCTTTGTACTGCGTTTGAGATAAGCAGTGGATCAAAGGGTAAAATACTTCAATTTTTGCAGTCTATTTTCTATTAGTCGTTCTTCTGTATGCTGACTGGTTCAAATCGTTAGTTGTGGCCTCGAACCGGGATTCCATGGGAGAAGAAGAAAATTTTCAGGGCTCATCAATAGAACCTTATCTATTTAAAAGGCCCTGGGAATAGCATCTCTGTTATCTAATCCAAAGAAAATGTCTCAAACTAAATGTCTTTTACTTTGCAGCATTGTTTGCAAACCACATAAGCACCACCAATGATACATGGCCTGGAGAGCCCTATTGAAGCCTTCCATTTGGGTATTGGGTGTCCTAGAATACTACTTGGCAGTGGGGTATATTTTCCTTCCGCCCCCACGTCGTAAAGCTTCACTCATTGGTACGCTTCATTTTTGACAGAGCAAATCTAGCCTGCTAACCCTCTGAGGAATTCCTCTAACTCCAAAAATTCCCCTAAAACCAGACTCCCCGGTGCCTGTTTGCCTAGTGTGTAGATTACCCTAAAATGTATGAGTGTAATTGAAAAATTGTTGTACATACGCATCCACTTTCTCGCACGCACACGCAAAAGCGAAAAGTGTCAGCGTCAATACGAGTTCAACATCGTAGTATATTATAAATGAATACTGTCATTTCCTTGTGTTTGTGTTCCTTACGAGTAAGCCAACGCACGGAAAAAGTAAAAAAATATTACGCACTCATGATGCCATTCAGCTTAAGGCCAGGTAGCAATAAGCGTATTTGGATTTTGTGAAATGTTAACCTGATACATAGTTTTTACAATTTTTTAAGCCAAATTGTAGAAAAGTGGCAATATTAACTACTACTAATCGCAAAACTATTACGTAGCTGTTTACACGAGTCTACTACTGGTAAATTAGCTCAGAATTAAAGTTGAATTCTACAAAACGCACGTTACTTTGTTTCTGTGCATGCAATTTTTGCTGCCTCCGTCTCCTTTCCCATTTGCACCATTGATAATCAAGATGTCGTTGACTAGTGCCGTACTCAACGCAGTATCTACAATTCAAAAATATCTGTCACTAAATACTTCCTTTGATCAAAATACTGGCAGGTTGTGTGCAAATTTAAGGCGTAAGTCACTCACACAGAAGTTCATTGAATACATCCTTGCAGCGTCGACATGTGCCGGCTTTGCCTTTGAAACCTGGTTATTACTCGGTGAAGTTGTATCCTGGAAGAATAAAACTCCGGTCAACATTCCTGTTGTCGCTCTATCATCCATTACCATTTTTATTTTTATCCTGTTGGGTGTACTTTTCTGGACGACGCAGACGTACAGTTGGGAGTTACGTTTTTCTGTCAACTCAGTTCTAAGTCTGGATGGGTTCAAGTACGAATCTGGGCCGGGACAAAAGTGCATTTGCGGAATCGTGAATGGTACCATTTGGAGCGTCACGCCTTTTCTCCTGTTACCGTTTTATGCATTTGCATTTGCGGCGAGAAATGCAGCTACATTTCGAAATACGAATTGGTTGCTAAAAATAATCACAGGATTTATTCTTGGCGTCCCGATAACATACTTGGCAGCTATATTTCTGTCCTTTCATTTGACATTTATAGTTTTTCTGTGTACGCTGAATAAGTTTATTACAAAATTAGGTTGCACAAAAGCGATATCCCTTCGAAGATTTTACCGATTTCATTTCAATTACACTACAGCAATTTTAACATTGGCTGTAATGAACCAATCTTTGTCATATTATCTGGTTGTTCTGATTTACATTGGTATTCTAATGGGCTCATTTGCTTCTTATGTGGCATTGTCAATGGTCAAAATGATTCCCATTCCCGATTATACTGCAACGACAGTTTTGGCAATTATGTGCTTCGGTGCTACTATTTTCCTGACGTATTTTATTGGGCTGTTTGCAGCTAAATCGGAAAGTCTATTAGCTAGATGGAAGGGAAATTCAAGAAGACTCTTGGCGAAGAAAATGCTTGTGGTACTAAAGCCAATTGGTGTTATTATTGGTCCTTACGGGTTAGTCACTCGAAAACTAGGTTTAACAATTTGTGGTGATATTATCAATAATACAGTAATACTATTGTTTCTGTAAAACCTTGCGTGAAATCAATAAAATCATGTTTTATGTATCTGTTGAAAGAAAGCAGTTCATGCAATATGTAACCAATAGACTTGCTAAAAGTTATCGAAATCTTGGATTAAAGTACGAATAGAAATGTTTGCCTGGTTAGAGTTTAGTTTGATATGGGATTTTAATATGATTACATTTAGGCAACTAGGATTAGGGTATTATGGATTTTACGTTGCAGGAAGAGTAAGGTCCACGAGTGTTTAGCACAAATTTTACGTTGGATTGGATTGTAAACTGATGTTAGGTTTTGGTGTGTAGATGCCGAAATTTAACGACAAATTCTTAAGCACTGCCATTTACAGCGTACATAAGTGTGTAATAATATGTTTAATGCTGGAAAATAATGTTGAACATGAATCTTTAATTTGTTCTGGAATATTCGCGTTCTGGTAAACTTGTATGGCTTCACAACGCACGCAGAAAGTACGGGTATGTATATCAGGCTTGTGTACAGTGCGACAACACGTGGACCTGAACATTGTTGATTGACTAAAGACCAATAACAAATATCAAAAACAAAAACATTTCCATGCTTGAAGTGGAACAGAAAAAGCTAACATCGAATTTAAAGATGATCCTAATAAATCTCGTTGATATTTGCTTTAACTTGATAT
>VICI01003715.1:0-12535 GCA_019593645.1 Akabosia matsudoensis
CTTTTTTTGCTAAGCTTTTTAACTAAGCTTTTTTTGCTAAGCTTTTTAACTAAGCTTTTTAGCTTAGCTTTTTTAACTAAGCTTTTTAGCTAAGCCTTTTCCTTTGCTTTCAGCTTCGTCTTTATAAGCTTTAAAGCTTTTATTGAAAATAATAACAGATTATAATGTGTCTAAAGAGCTTTATACAATCCTGCTTATATTTTCTGGGAACGAGTTAATAAAACGTCACATGTGCGTTAACTCGCCCTCTTTCGAAGTTAATATGCAGGGCTTTGTTTGCAAATGCATATTTACCACTCAGACTAACCGTTTTGAATTACAGTTTAGGAAACTAAGTATTATTTGTCTATAAGGGTTTCTTTTTTGTAGTTCCTTGAGACGCAATATTAATATATGAGTTGGTAGAGTCGATAAGACTGGTTAAACCAGGAGACGTATTCATTTTGAGAAAGCGATGAAAAGCTTGCATGCAAATTTAGTCAAAAAGGGAATCGAAATCGAAATTACATGTTCTGGTTTTGACTGTCCACGGATGATATTATTTTTGCGTTCGGAATTGGTTTCCAAATATGTATTGAAAACACTATGCAAACCTGTGCAGTTGTAAGCACTTGCAAAGTAGCGAAAGCATTTTGTTCATTATGTGATTTGTGATATTGTGACTTAAAATTTGTCACGAATTAACTTGATCGGATGTAGTTGATAAAAATATGAAAGTATTTTATTATAGTTAATTAATGATCAGAGTTGACGAAAATGGACGGAACTTGTGAAAAACAATATCATTGTCTGTTTTTAATATGTACTGAGTTTCAGGTCTGAACATCAAGGGTCAAAGGACGTCCAAGTTTTGGTGATAACGGACAAACAGACAGCAGTTACGATCTTATAAAGCAGCTTTCGCTACTTAATACCCAGCTTAGCTTGAGGAGTATAGTGTTGCAAAGGAAAGGCAATTCGTTTGAGGAGACAACGTACATACATTTGTAAAAGCAATATTGATTTTCTCGGAGGCTTTTTTGTCAGTAAACTCTCCGCTGGCTTTATTGATAACTGATTTCAGTAGATTAGAAAATCCTACATACATTCAAAGTTATTCAAATAAAGCGACTTTGGTTTTCCGATCGGCTTAAAAATAAATATGAAGCATGGAGACGCGTCATTTCGAAATAAACTTTTTAATAATCCAGAGATGCATGGTTTCCATTACCATGCATCGGTGAGGTCGAACAACTAAATTTCCCATTCGGAGCATTTTTGGACTAAAAAGTTTGGCCTGTTACAGATTTTCACACTTTATTTGAAAACAAATCTAGAAAATCCTCTTCCTTTTGGAATTTATCGTACTCAAACTCTCTGCCTGTAGCTTTACATCCATTGAAACTGGAACGATTTTCTGCATGAAAGTCAAACTGGACCGCCTTATCTAAATAGCTGTTTTTTATTACGAAGGTTTTTTATTATTTTATTATAGCGGTCCAGGAAGGGGCCCATTAGGGTCGAATAGGGCAAAATTTAGATTTTGGTTGATTTGCACCAAACTTGGTACAGTGATACCATTGGGTCACTCGCAACATCGCAAGCGATTCTCAGCCTATTCGGATAAGCTTAAGGGTCAGAGAGGGGGTCCACAGGGATCAGATGGGTCAAATTTTAGATTTTGGCCAATTTGCATCAAACTTGGTACAGTGATTATAAGGGTTACTTGTAACACTACTATTGACTAGGGTCAGATGGGCCAAATTTTAGATTTTGGCCAATTTGCAACAAACTTGGTACAGTGATTATAAGGGTTACTTGTAAACCTACTATTGATTTTCAGTCCATTCGGATGAGCTTTGAGGTGTAGGTCGTGGTCCTTTAGGGTCTTATAGGGCAAATTTTCGATTTTACCCGATTTGCCCCAAACATGGTTCAGTGATACCTTAACTAAACCGCTTTTGTTAGCTTTTGAGCTAACTTTTTTCTCTTTGTATTAGCTAAGGCTTCTTGCTTAGTTTTCTAGCTAAACTTAGCTGTTTTCCTTAGCTTTTTAGCTAAGCTTTTCAACTAAGCTTTTTAGCTAAGCTTTTTAGCTAAGCCTTTAGCTAAGCTTTTTAGCTAAGCCTTTAGCTAAGCTTTTTAACTAAGCTTTTTCGCTAAGCTTTTTAGCTAAGCCTTTTCTTTTGCTTTCAGCTTCGTCTTTATAAGCTTAAAAGCTTTTATTTTCTTATATGAAGTACCGAATAAATTTTTTTTTCTACCATGGCATTTGTATGTTCTTCGTGACTCCAGCACGCTGGAATGCAATTCCTAGAAATGTTTAGCTGTCTAGGATTCCTCAATGCTTATCTGTTATAGTTATTGGTATTCGTCATGACCATTGGCTATAAAATGAAATAGTACTTTTAAAGGCTAAAGTGCAATTTTCTCTCTTTTTTATCAGTTTTCTCTCGGCTCAAAACAAAATGCAGTTGGTGCTGCGTTTTATAGTCCAAAATAACAGAGAATTTCACATTTGGCAATTTTCTCGCCGGCGTGAGTAAATTTTATAAATAAAATATACTACGTCCTATGGCGAGTCCTCATAAAATTGCAATAATGCAGTACATTGAAGATTTTTTTTTTCAGTTATGATAGAGCAGTAGCTGTTTAGTGAATTCTTTGCTGAACAAAATATATCCGAGTTGAAGACAGAAAAAGGGTTTAGAGGACGCTGGGGGCTTCATTGTTTACTCTTTGAAAAGCTGGAGTAACTCGGCCCAGGCCTATTTACACAAAAGCGTTTCTTTTTGAAGCTCCTTTCCGCCGAGTAAAACCGTTTGATTATCTTTTTTGTTTTGTCTGTCCCTACGCTTAGCTAGCCAAATTAATACAAACGCTACACCAGCGGCGTATTTACTAGTTAATTTATTATCATGATTATTTTTATGGCTGCGATCCAAACACAATATTTTTTGCTATCTTTTATATTTGTTTTGTTTCTGGGAATACTTTGGGTTCGGATTTTAGTTTCCAGGAATCATTACAAATAATTTGGTTTACTGTTTTGTTGTAAACTATGTATTACGTCTTTGACCGAACATTGTTTGCTGGTTTTTTGCGTATTTGCGTAGATGAGACGAACAAAAATCCGTGCCAAAATGAAGATAAATCCAACAAAATGATAGCATCTTGGATCGATAATTAAAACAAAAGCCATAACTACAATTACTATACCAACAGAAAGTTGTTTGAATTCCCATAAAATTTATATTCTAGGTCGGAAGAGTATTGCCACAGCTTCCGTTATGATATAAACTGCAAACGTAATTGTATTATGTAATGGTCAGCAATATCATCATGATTTAGGACTATCCAGTTTTTCTGGAGTAACTCGATAACATGCCGCTATTACTGAACATCCATGACGACCGGCCGCTATAGCCACGCAAAATGTGCAATGTTGGGCGAGAGCTATAAGCCATCCACGTGAAAATGTCCAAAAGCTATTAGCTAGCACCACACTAGCACATGCGTGCCTGCATATAGCTCTCACCCAACCTTGCATATTTTGCGTGGCTATAGCGGCAGGTCGTCGTGGATATCCAGTACATTTAGGCGTGTATGTGCTAGTGTGGTGCTAGCTAATAGCTTTAGAACATTTTCACGTGGATGGCCTATAATTATGAGAACTGTTTATTCACCAGTATTATGTCTTTACATATTTACTCGTAGAAGTTGTGAGACAAGCATTAGCATTAACCCACTTGTGTTATGGCCCCAAAAACTAAGTTACTTTCTTCGAGAAATAACATTCCGTCTTAAATGCTTCGCCCCTGATGTTCCTCCAAAAATTCATTTAAAAAATGTTCACATCTGTCTGTGGTTTACATAATTCCTAACATCCAGCCATGTTTATTTAACTTTTTCTGCAAAACGTTAGTGATTTCATATTTTTTGCACAAACTTCCTTTAAAAACAACTACCGTTTTCTTATCAGTCGGAGTCGTCAGACCTTTTTCTACTTGAAGTCAAAACAAAGAAAAAACGTGTTTTTCTTTTTTTGCCGCAGTTGAAAAGGTGAGGTAAAAGCGCAAAGATAAGATAAAAATGGCAAATACAGAATAAAAACATGAATTCTGGAATTTCCCTAGTGTGAACGTGCTCCTCCTTATCGTGTGAACTTGACTAAACATTTTCTGTGCTCACTCAAACGCTTTTTTTCTTCTTCTTTGATTAAAGAAACTGATTTTTCCGGACAGTTCTCATTTTGGTAACAGCGTTGTCCTTGATTACGTGTGTGTTTTTATCTAGAAAAAGGTCACGAGGGGGCTTGGTAACAAAAGAAAGACATCACATTAAATGATGTTTTCTCTTTTGTGTTACCACATTTTCCAGTGCGGCTGGAAAAAAACTTTTTTTGCCGAAACAATATGTAAAATTTTCCGTTATTTCTCTTTAGCAAACAGACATGGGTTGTGGGATACCTTTTTTACTTATTGGCAAGACAAACGAAACGAACCGGTTTGGATTGTAAACACATTGAAATTCATTACAGGTGGGTACCGTAAAACTTCTAAAGAACGCTGGGTTCTCCAAAGATCGCCGGTCTCTAAAGAACACCGGGGGTCAGGCGGGAAATTTGAAATTTCGCCACGTAATAATACAAGAATCGAGCGCAGAATAATTGCGCTGATAAAGATTTAGTGACAGAAAATGACGAAAAACAAGTCACTGCGAAGGAAATTGTTACTGAAACGTTTGTTAGCAATCGAATTTAAGCTATACTAAGCTGAATTGTACCAAATTAAAACAATATAGAACTAATAATTTCGCCGGGGGGTCGAGGGCAATGGTCGGCCCATGAGCTCTATTCTTTGTCTTACGAAACAAATACCTCATAGGTACCAGTACTACGTTGATTCACAGAGTAACCACAAGGAAACTTTAAGCAAGCTCCATTTAAATCAACAAAAATCTTTTGTCCAAAAATTAATCTTATCTATATTATTTATTAGTTAATCTATGGCCGAGGGGGAAGTTTCAATTTTTTACCGGTGGCGATCTTTAGAAGTTTTACGGTATGTAGAAAACCAGTTTACAGCCATATGATATCAGGGAAATGCTAAGAAATTCTGTTTAAAATTAAGAGAACAAATTGTGACCAGAGTTAGTTAGTAGATGTTACGTAAACTCCAAAAAAAATTTTGTCTATTTTTTTGGTGTTCTCTTGAACGAACAGGTACCCTCAAATCCCCAAGCAACCAAGCATACCTAATGGCATCCTCTTGAAAAGTGAAAACCCTCACTTTTCTTGATATCTTTATAGTGTGTGATGTTTAAGTGGATACAATATTCGCAGTACATTTACTTTTCAAGTGTTAAAGCAAACTGCCTGGCTATGCGAGAGTCATCAACTCTTACAATTATAGTCGTGTAACGACATGCAAAAATATAGAAACACAGTCACAGTTTTATATAAGCATGTCACATAATAAAAAGCACTCATTTTTTTATAACTTTCACTTAAAATTCTTTTTATGGAAATGACGTAAAACTGTTTCACAAACATTTTTTATATTTTCAGTTAACGCACCAAGATTTCTTCCCCCTCTCCAATTCGTACCTTTTAAAAGTATCTTGTAGGTGATTACATTTTATTTATTTTTCCTAAAGTGCATCCTTTAAAGTTATCTCAGCAGACAGAAGAGAGAAAAAAACATAAGAATGTATTTAGTCAATTCAAAATCTTGAATAATATCTTTCAATTTTTTAAATGGGTCCAGAGAGGAAACTAACTTATCTTAAAAAGAAGAGAAATTTTAAGCTTGCACACAATTTCGTAAGCAACGACCGTCTAATCAACCTTATTTACGTTTCCTGGTGCAAGTCAGAATATATTGCATCTAAATAATCATCAACGGTATAAAGAGAAATTGCGAACAAGCGAGCGCTATAAAGTTTAAACAAGCTGGAGCATCATTTCGAGTAGGAATAAGGATTTGATTTTTTATATATTTTTGAGAACTTTCCCTCACACTTAATGACTTGGCTTTTCTCCATTCCCGCTGTCACTTGGAGAGATCTTTCCACCTTCCTGGATTTTCGAACAATTGCTGTTCACTGCTATCATCCGAGAAAGAGCGACACACTGTCTCATTTGGAGTTCATATCATGAACTGATTTTTTATGTTTTTTTTTTCTTTATTTCGCCTTTCTTGTTAGAGCTCATTAATTCAAGAGGTTTTTTATCTTTAAAATATATATATTTTTGAAAAGTTGAGGATAAAAAAGGTATGCAAGTCAGTTTTATCGTCGAGCAATCACTTTCTGTTTGCTTCTTTGCACGTGGCACGCATACAATTCCAAGAAGCAGTTGGTATTTTTCTTTATAGGAAACTATGTCTACTTGAAACAATGTCTTCATCTCTTGACATTCCTCATTTTTTGTCTTTTTTTCCACAATCATTTCTTTTGATAGCTCAATTTTAAGAAAAAACTTTCACTTTTATGCTGGGAGGGAGGCATAATGCGTAGGCAGAGGAGGACGGGTAATGATACCCAGCAAAGTTTTTTTGGCTTCGTTACCATGATAAAGGGATGATGATGTTGATTCAAGCAGATTGAGATCTTCAATTTGGGGAGTTGTCATAATGTAATTAGAAATGACAGGGGAATATATTTCGTAAAAGAAGGGAAGGAGAAAGTTGTGCATCTCATTTATCAATCAACGAGGTCAACATTTTTAAGCTAAATATTGGCTGCATTGCAGAGGGAGGTGACCTTATACAGAGAAAATAAATTACGGAGAAAGTTAATATAAAATTGGCTGATCAGCTATGCTTACCTGTAAATTGGTCGCCCTAAGTCTTCTCTATACCAGAGAACGAGAATAACGTCATCGCTAGGATTATTTTTATTATTAGCTTCTGGAAGGGAAATATCAACAGGGAAGATTGGCGGTTCCTTTCTCCACCGCTTGAACTTCAGACATTGGAACTGAAAGAGAAAGAGAGAGAGAAAGCAGTTGTAATATGTTTTTAATCTTGAGTTACACCGAAATCCAAGATTTATCTTGTTTTACAGATATCAAAGCGATAGTTTCATGTCGCTTCATCAAATCAAATGATTTTCGAGAAAAGTAAAATAAAAGCAATCCTTTAGACTTGCCCACCAAAAAAGAGAAACTCAAGCGAAACGCAAAATTAGGGGAAATTTTGAAAATGCCAAACCGTGGAAGAAACTAAAGTTTTACCCTTTTTGTATTTCTCTTAATCTTTGATAATATAAAAGGCAAAGAGAATGGTATTTCAAACAAGGGAAGGGTTGCAATTAAGGTTTTGCCGAAAGATGAAAAGTACATTTTTATGGAAATCAATCCCTTTTCTGAAATTTCAGCTTTATTTTGCGTAAAATTTTGTTTACACTGCTTGTTTAGAGTTAACTTCAGAGTTCATGAGACGGGGAAATATGAAACATGTTTTGTAATATTAGTTCCAATCTACAACAGATCAGGGAACTATAGCATCCGCCGAGTCCCTTTTTTGTACGAACAGTTCAAGTGTTTCTTTATTGATTCCTAAAGTGTCCTGTACAGAGCCGTTAATGCATTGTTTTGGTTTTTTTTGTTGTGACGAGCTTTTCATAAATATTTCTGCCGAGAAAGCCCCGAGAGCGATGAAACCCGAAAATATTTATTTTTACAGGGTCATTTACATAATGCGAGCTTGGCTCTATCCTGAGGTTTTTTTGTTGCAATCCATTACACAAAGACGTTTTCTATAGACTAGTAAAACAAAATGGTAATGTTTGAAAAGAGAAGCTTTATGGAAATCTTATGGCAATTATTCCACAGAGAACTACCATCGACGCCAGGCAAGGAATATTCAAACGCATAAACGGAAATGCGTTTCCTTTCTGTCCATTGTTTTTCCTAAATATTTATCTCAGATTACGACAATAGAGGCTTGGTGATAGAGCCGCACAGTCCTTGATCCTGCGGCTTGCATCAGTTTTTAGTTGGAGAAGAGAAACGTAGCTTATGAAGGTCAGGAGGAAGGCGTGCAGGCTGCTTATCTCATAGAAAAAATGCTAAGAAACTCTCTGCTTCCGGAAGAGAAGTGACTATAAATGTCAATAAACTCTTGCCATGACAATTCTAGCGAAATAATAAACATTTTTGAGATGCGTGTGCGTCAAGCATTATAAAAGTCCATTACCTATTTCAGAACACATTTGTTCCACGTAAGGTCGATACAAACGCTTAATACTATTATTGGTATTGGCTGCTGTATTGCAATTACACAAGAAAATAACTGCTACAATAACTCATATTAGCGATTTTTAGAGAAAGTTGAATGGATACATGCGAGTTGTTCTAAAAATGCCTGCAAAATACATATATCAGGATTTGAACGCCAGCAAGTAGTCTTCTTACATCGCCAACTTTTTTTTTGTTTTATGGAGTATTTGCCCTCAATTTCATTTCCTCATCCCGTAGAAAACACTAAAATGCTTCTTCAAATGTGCGTAACATTCTTTTACAACTGTAATTGACGATGAACGTATGTGTAAATTTTTGTACTACAGTTGCTACTATGTCAATAGTTACCAGAAAAATTATATTGCATAAGCAGAGACGGCAGCGGTCGAAACTGTGGTCTTGTTAAAAATGGCTAAAGACGGGTTTTAACGGTGTGATTAAAAACAATTCAGGCGGTCAAATTGGTTTCAAATGGTGAAACAAAAATTGAATATTTCACTGAAAACGGTTCCAAACATTTAGATTTTGCGTAAAATATTATGCTGAACTAAATAACTACAGTTTAAGCCACATTTACCTTGTTTTGGATTTATTTTGAAATAATGAAGTGTACGATTTCGACGCCATTATCCAGGGCGAATAAAGACGAACGTTTCTGGCCATTTTAATCATTTTTACCCGTTATTAACCGTTTATGACAAGAAAACCGGGTACTTGGTTTTTTTCACTAAAAACCGCGGTTTCAGCCATCTCTGAGCATAATTTGTTATACATTTAAAACTAAACTAAACAATTAAACATTTACAAATGTTAATGTAACTTTCTTTAAAAAATGTATACTGATTTACTCTGGTAAAACTTGTGCAGTAACTTCTCAGCCAAAATCTTTTTATGCGAGCTATTTTCGTTAACGATTTAATTAAGTAATCACCATAATGAGTTGAGAACATTCGGCCATAAAAGAAAACAACTATCTAATTTAAAATAGGCACAAGTGTTCTTTTAACTTTGCGAGGTCGTATTTGTTGTCTTAGGGCTTAGTCTTTTTTGTACTAACAACTCTTACATTCATTTTAATGTCCTGTAAACGTCGAAATTTTTAAGTTTTATCGTCGTCCACATTACTTAAATTTTTTTGTAGAAGTATGAGTGTCGCAGAGGGAAGAGACAAAACACTACGTTATTTTTTGCTCGTCTAGATTTCGCTTGCCATGGAGCCTTATCTTTTACACTCATACATCCAGCCCTTTTGTGACCGCGCGGCTTTCTCCTTCTTGAAACTGGCAGCGAGGATAGTTAACACGAAAATGGGATGACTCCAAATTAAAAAAGTGTAAAAGTTTACCCCATAATTTTTACCACTGCCTTCTTGTCTTGACTTTTTCTTTTCACTTTTTTTTTTCTGTGTGAAGCATACATACAAAAAAGTTCACACACAAGAACATCTCCGTCTTTTTGACTTTCTCTTTTGCATTGTTATTTGGAGCAGGGAGGAATGCGCAAGATATTCGAGACACACGGTTTCAGAGCTCAAGGCAGAGTACAATTCTAACAAGAGAAACAATGCGACTGATAATCTTTCTTTGCCAAATATCACTGAGAACAATAATTCACTGTGTAGAAAAGTTTATTCTTTATTTTTGTAAAAAAAAGAAAACTTTACTCTTTCCCTCGTGGTAGGTTTTTCTTCAAAGGGAACTGAAATGGTGCGGTTGGTCCCGAGAAAACAAACACACGGCTAACTATCAAGCGTTAGAGCGTCACTTTCTCTTTCGCATGGTTGCGTGCAAAGGTTTTTGTTATGCATGGGTGCAAGTTTTCTGTGGCGAGTGCCTACGGAAAAATTGTATTTAAATGAACTTGTAACTGAACTAGGTAGTTGGGTGAAAGTAAATTTTAGTTGAGAGAGAAATACGGATACCCGCGCTAATTCGGGGAATTGTAAGCAGGTAACGATTTCAACCTGATGGTCGGTTAATTCTTTGTCGACCTAGTTAAATAGACATCCATGCGTAAAGAGAGAAAAAAATATACAAGCAAACCCCTAAAAGTACTTTCACCGTAATTTCCACATCAATTGAAAAATTTATGTTAATGAGCAAAATCTCCGAATAACTGTTATTAGTTGTTTGCCCTAAAAAAATGCTATGTAATTAGGGCTGATTGAGGTTTTGACGTAACTAATTTAAACAAAAATGAAGATAATTAACGAAAAACGTAACGTTTGTAGGCTATATACAGTCTATATATGGTAGACAACTTCAAGTATAGGATTTTATTAGGCCTATCGAACGAAAGTAACTAACTTTTATAAAATTTACCCGACATTTTGGTTGAGCGACGTCGAGTTTAAAAAAAACTTGTATGCTTCTCGACTGAAAATGTCTGAGTAGAGCAAGAGATTTGTGATTAAGTGCGTTTTGGACAGAACTTGCTACACAAAAAAAAACGTGAAATTGAAAGCTTATCCTTTTTTCATTTTACGCTAGTCACTTTTCGGCAAAGAGACTCAAGTTTGCCCGAATAAAAAGCAGGACCTAACTAGTCAGTAGATGAGAAAATAAACTAGTTTTTTTTACTAATACGCAAGCTGTTATGCCTACTTTCTCCCGTTTCTTTACGCATATAAAAAAATACTATTCAAGATACAGAGTTAGTGCCACACACACAGTCAAGATAAATTTCGTTTTAAGTGTACCTATTTTGTACTTTCCCGACAAAAAACCATACCGCATCAGGACCAACAGCAACTATTCATGTAGCAGATAAGTCGGAAGTTTTCTTCTTGGAGAAAGAGGTCTTCTACTGGACACGTTAATACGTAGAGCTATTCATTTTACTCAAGTTTTTGCACTTTTTTTAGAATCCTGTTTCTTTTAAAATCACGTTGCATTGTACCATGAACTCTTGATTTCTAGACGTTTTTATATTATTTTAAAGGAGATGGGACTCTATAGCCGTGTGTATGTGTGATGTTTTCAGGGGATATTAAATTGCAGCTCGACATCACGTTCTCAAAGATATCATTTTCTACATGAGCAAGAGCGAGAGGGTTACTCACTCGACCGGCAATTCTTTTGATAAGCCAAGCTCAGAGCCACTTAAACATGCATGGTACATTTTTTCTCTTCTTCGTCGTCTACTCACGAGGTGATTTCCGTTTCCAGATATCTTAACAAGCACAACTACTAAATAGTAAGCGGAAAAGCTGCGTTACTCAGCAGATTAAGGGGTTGCGTATGGTACACAAAGTTGTGAAAGAAATATATTTGCACGTGCCAACCTTGGAGCTACGAAATATTCTTCAAGTTTTCTCCTAAAAAGAGAATTGTGTACAAGTGATGTAGTTAAAGTGGAAGAAAAGCAAGAAAAATGCGTACACAAAAAACATTCACAGAGAAAGTCGATAAAATAAATCCAAGAAAAAAGTTTTACGCTGGGAGTGCTTTAAATACTGCGTCCATTGCAAAGGCTATGTTTAGGGGAAATTTTTTTACTTTCCATTTTTATTGTACAGATAGCTACTTCCGCTTTTAAAACACGTGCGTAGACGAACACTGTAAAAGCTGAATTTAACGAGGAACGTTTTAAAAAGCTAAAGGAAAAAATGGTCAGTGAATAAGTAATATAATGAAAAGCGTGTCTTTCTCTTCCGTCTTTCGTTAAACTATCTTGTGCTTTGGGATTTTCATTTCGCAGTTTCCTCCCGTTTTTTTCTCCATTCAACTGGTTTTTATTAAATTTCTTTTGAAAGTTTTGCCACTCGGTAGATTGTTTTCAGCTTTTAGACTCACAACTCCCAGTTGAATACCTGGCTATTCATAAAGCAGTAGAGTCAGACTCAGTGTTTGTTAGGAATGAGAGGAGAAACGACGAAAATTGGACAGGTCTGAGAGAAACGACTGCCTAATTAACATAAGGAAAAAAATGTGAGTTTGGCGAGGAAAATTCCATAATGACATCCACGTGCGGATGTGGAAAACGACAAAATACTTGTCTATCGACATCCCTATCAGTAATGAATATAAAAAACTTGCTAGAGTCATCGCCAAAGTAATATTTAGTAAGGATAAAACCGTCTGTTTGTATCCTGTGTACACACAACCGGTTACGCACAAATAAAACCTTCGAAAAACACTCTCTTCTACGAATTTCTCCTCTGCCAGAGTGACTAGTCGGCTGTGCTACGTCGCTTAATCTCTCTCGTGGAGAAAGTAAACTCTTGAGATAACTGAAAGTGGAGACCAACTTGTTCGGCAACATAAGGCAATAACGGACAAGTGGTGGAAGAAACATAGCCACTAATCTAAA
>VICI01003716.1:0-12532 GCA_019593645.1 Akabosia matsudoensis
AGGGTCATATAGGGAAAAATTTATATTTTGGCTTATTTACACCAAACTAGGTCTACAAGGGTCAGCGTGGGCAAATTTTCAATCGTTAGCTTTTGAGCTAAACTTTTTTCCCTAGGTAGTAGCTTAGGCTTCTTGCTTAGCTTTCTAGCTAAACTTTTTAATTAGCTTTTTTCCTTTGCCTTTTAGCTAAGCTTTTAAACTAAGCTTTTTATCTAAGCTTTTTAGCTGAGCTTTTTAACTGAGCTATTTAGCTAAGCTTTTTAACCAAGCTTTTTAGCTAAGGTTTTTAACTAAGCTTTTTAGCTAAGCTTTTTAACTAAGCTTTTTAACTAAGCTTTTTAACTAAGCTTTTTAGCTAAGCTTTTTAACTAAGCTTTTTAGCTTAGCTTTTGACTAAGGTTTTTCTTTTGCTTTCAGCTTCGTCTTTATAAGCTTTACAGCTTTTATTTTTTATTGAACTTGTCCATTTAAAGAAGGTCGCAAGAGGCTGAAAACTGAATAGACGTAGACATGTAATATTGACTTATGTACTTACTATCACAAACGGCACTGCTGGAAATATGTTGGTGTACCAGTTCATAGGAAGCTTGTCAAATTTTTTTATGATAAAAAATTCTTGTTGTTAACGAATCCTTGTCGCAAGACTACGACCAGTTTATTCTTTAAATGATAAGAGCGTGATGGGGTTTCAAACTAGACATGATGTGCTTAGTTAATGGAAAGCTGAGTAACTAAATCGAAAATGTGACTGGTTACAGTGCAGCGTACAACGATCTTTCAGGACATGTTTTCATGTTGATGTTTTGTGTAAGCAGCAGCTTAGACGTCACAGCAACAGTACCAAGAAGCCTGATTGTAGGTAATAATTTACAAATGGCCAGGGAGAAAGAAATCAGTTTTATTTAAAGGCTGCCCAAAGAAACAGTTATAAAACTGCATATTGCACCTCAGCCCAGTGATCATTGCTAAGCTAACCGTTATATTCTCGAAGACAAATGAGGTAGGGGATGCATCTATTCGTGTGTCATTCGTGGATCTAAAATCCTGTCGAAAGGGCTTGTGATTACATCTTTCATGAAGTTTAGAGGATATTTAGACTGCGTTTCGTGGCCAATAATAATAAATCAGTGGGAGCTTCTAAAAACGTCGCTGATTTGGTGGTGGACCTCATATACATACATGTGAAGTGAAACCTTTAGTTTGCAGTTTAATTTGAGAAGGCGTGAGTTCTTAGGATCCTTAGAAAATTTATGGGTAAAATGTGCCAATAAGTTTGTTAATATCATAAACAAGTTTTTTGTTTTATAATTGGGATCGCTCGTACTGTAATATTGAATAAGCAAGCTACCCCATTCCAGCAGTGAGACTGGTTCGTTCAACTAACAAGTTGACAGGTCATTGGATCGAAGTCGTTAATGGACCAGTTGACTGGGTTACTTCGTGAACGTGGCTGTTCAACAAATAAAAAAAAAAATTTTAATTACTATTTTCTTGTATGAGAGCGTTCCCAGGAAAGTGTTTGCATAAACTGGCAGTTTGCTTGCAAGCAAGCTAATCATGAAGCGTCCTGCTTGTTAAGGTAGGTTGGAGAATCTCTTCGCCTTTATTTACGGGGGAATGTAAGATGATATATGAAGGAGGTTTCGGAAAGCCATCACGACAAGCATACTGATAAGTTACATAATTATGCATACAGATTCCCTTTAAGCATTATAATTTTCATGAAAAATAGTCCCCTCCATAGTCCACTTTATTTCGATGAAAAGCTTTTTACACTTTTAGACTTAAAATGAAAAATAAATTTTGGCAAGAGAAAAATCCAGCACTCATCAGAGCATGTCATGTGCACCATATTAAGACACTTGAAAATTTTTTTGCCTCACTTCAAACATTTTTTATGGAGTTGTAGAGGGAAAAGTTTCATGAAAACCTTTTTTTACATTTAGACTTTTAAATACTATACATTTTTACTCTTAAATTATTGGAAGTAACGCACCAGTAATTAGAGAGGGAGATTTTTGCAGCAGTGATTACTCGTTGATTGACTAAACGAAAGAGAGAAAGACAGTTGAATTATGCGTATGGTTTGTCACGACAAAAAAGGAGCATGTTTACCATTTCGGCATAGTAATTAAATTATAATGCTGGTCTTAAATTTATACTTTAGAAAATGTAGACGACTGCTTTCATGTACTAGCTCCTTTCTGCATCAAACCTAAAAGCATCTTCATGCGCAATTAATTTGCATAATCTGGCACACAAAAAAAAGTCGCCGATCTAAGGAGAAAAATAGATTATAGCCTAAAAGAGATCCAAGGGAAAAAGCCGCCCTAGTCCATTAGGTTCGGCATGCACAAAAACACGAAATCATTAATTTCTTGCGTGTAAAAAATCGAAATTGCATTACCAGCACCCGGATGATGAGTTTCTAAAAACGTCTCCTCTTCAATGGTCAGCGCAAACTGACTTTTTGCAAAGCATTAAAATAAAGAAAAGCTTGGAAGGTGAGGATAGGAATTCTCAATAAAAGTAGCATGCCGTTATCTAAATAAAGTACAGTTATAGGGTTCCTTACAATGTTACCGTGATAGACCTGGGCATGAGTATCATTGATCGAAAATTAACGACTAATCCTGTATGGTCCTAGATGTAAATACCTGATCATTTTTAGTACCTCTGAAGAACGGCTAATGAGCTAGTCATGTTTTATCGGAGCGGCTTAAAACCAAATAAAACTAGTAACGTTGCTCTTTCTTGTAGGAACAACTCTCTCGTGGTCCTTCAACTGATCACACAAAACTGCAAAAATGCTATTCTGTTCAATCAAAGCCAAAGCCCTTTCCGTGCTGAATGCCTCACATTCTTGCTCCTTCACAAAGTATATTTTAGTCGGCGTCTACACGGCTGTTTCATGCTTCCAGGGAATAGTCAGCACGCTTCGTATGCTCCAACTTGATTAAACTGAAACATTTTTTGTTCTCAGGTTCTCACTTCACCAGGCGCATTAACTTAACGAGGTTAAAGCTTGTCCTCTGAAAATTCTATTATGTTGCATTAAACTAAAGTTGCAAAATTCATGGCTATTTAAAATAAATATAACTGATGTCGGTTGTCGATTGAGAACCATTTTTTGTCGTGCCCTCGTCACCGCATCTAAACTTCCGACACAAAAATATGTGTCACTTGCTTAATCCTCGATGCACACGCTTCACATATCATTGCCGGGATTTTATTTCTTCCATCCCTCCCTCATCATCATTTTCAACATGACCGCACAGCCTGAAGCTTTTAAAACGTCCTTTTTCTAGCATTTACATTTTTCATAGTCATAACCATTTGGTCATTCTCTTGAGTGTTTTCCTTTTGCCAAACAGCAAGTTCCTTCCTTGTTGCGAAGACCCGCAATAAAAACCGAAAGCTGTGCTTGCATTTCCTTTTATTGTTGCAAACATGGCCAAGCTCCTTTTAGTATATTTTTTATTGCAAGACTAGAGTTTAATCAGATAACCTTTCTCCTTTTTTAAAAACTCGACAAGTCACGGGCTTCCCTTGTTCAGGAAAACTAATGCCAAGCTGACTTGTCAAACTAATGGCCAGGAGAGGAAGACCACTCTGAGTCAAGTTTTGTTCTACATGTCAATCTTTAAAACTCGTATGAGTGGTATACACCTTATGATGACAAAGTAAATAGGAGTTGAAATAATGCTGGCTTTGTTTACTAATGAAACATCTCATTGTCTGAGTGTTTCTTGTCTGTTCAGTAGCTGAAGATAGCTTAAACAATCACAAGGATTTGCATTAATAGTCAGGCTTGTTCACTTCTTTGCGCAGTTACCGACCAACTCGTGAGGCAGGAGTGTGTCTGTGAATATGCGGCGGTTCACAATTTTCATGCAAAATCTTATCTCGGCATCGGTAAGCCAGTAAAGTGGTGCTGGTCGCTGATGGTAGTGCCACCAAAGGTACCCCTCTGTTGGCAAACGGTGAATCAGAAAACTGCCATCATCTTTACTGCTTATCAACTTTTATTAATTGACAGCGAAAGTATGTGGTAATAGAAACAATACGCATTTGTTTACCGTATTTTTTTTCGAAAAACATGAGCAGCACAGTTTAAGCTACCTTCTGATTGATTAGGTTTATGTTGTCAAGTGGAGTGGTCTTCGATTGTAAAACAAACTTAAGCGTTCAAAGCCTCCTCGTCGCCTTTGGATTATACTCATAGTTTTTATCTTTCGTGAGCTGTTAATTACTAGTTGACAGTGCCGCTTCTTTAATCATTCTTGTTATCTTGTTCCGTATTGTGACACTATCAAAATTACAAAAACATTAATTTGAGTGCATTACAAAAACATTGCGACAAAAGGAGAAAACTGTGAGAGTTATGTCGTTAACCCGAAAAATAGTGAACGGGCTGTTGCTCGTCTCCTTTCTATGCATAATCGCAGGGATGGTCGCGTGGGGGATTATTTCACACAATGATCACAAACAACTCTACAGAAATGGGAGACGAGCTGAAGAAAAGCTGGTTCAGGAGGATGACGACTCAAATGGGACCAATTCCGTACTAATTAAAGGGTAAGAAACTAAAGTTGAAAGTGTTCAGCAAAAATGGATTGGTCGCAGTAAGTATGGCATATATGAATAGAAATAAAACGTTCAAGTAATTTTGGCCTTCAAAAATCCTGACTACTGTGAATATTGCGGTAGCAATTTTCATGGGAACTTTTCTATAAAAATGACCCTGACTTTTGGGCTGCCATTGAAAATTTCTGCTGCATCTTTGATGTTGTTCCATGTTTCATCAAAATGCTGTGTTTTTTCCTTAAAGATGCCATGGACCATCATGGAAATGTTCGTTACGACTTGATCCGTCCGTCATACCGGTGCATTATGAAATTCATATTAATCCTGACTTTAAAACAGGCTTGTTCGCAGGGTAAGCTGTAGAAAAAGGAAACACCTTTTTACACGTAACAATTAATTTGATCAATTGTATAACTTGATTGGTTTTTCACCCAAGGCGTGTAAAAATTTTGCTCAACGTAACAAACGATGTGGAGCACATTCGCTTGCACATGAAAGACATGAACATTTTGAAAACGTCAGTGACAACCAGCAATGGGACTGAGCACAACATCACAGTAAGTTTTCAAAACGATTGAACACGGACTTAACGCTGAAGTCAATATTCTAATAAATTTATTTCAATTTCCTGATTTCTCACGGTTGTCAAGAGCGATAAATAGCGTGTCTTAATGAGCCATTTTGTATTTTTATTTGGTAGGCATTCCACTACAGTGAAAACGAGTTTTGGGTGATTGATCACCGTACAAGTAACAAGATGTTTACGCAGGGTGACTACACTTTGGAGATGCACTTTCAAGGTGATATGACCAAAAAGATAGTGGGCATTTATAGAGCTGCCTATTTTGACAAGGAAGCTAACGAAACAAAGTATGTCCATCCAGAGAAGTTAAACAATTTTTTGTTTCAAATTCCGTGAAAAACTTTTACATTTTACAAAAAAATGTGTTGTATGAAAATTGAAGGTACGTTGTTTCAACTAAGTTTCAACCGACCTACGCCCGACGAGCTTTCCCATGCTTCGATGAACCTGGATTTAAATCCACATTTGCCATTAGAGTCGTCCGTCCAAAGAACCTTACTTGTATTAGCAACATGCCAATTTATGTGAGATAACTATAATGAATGACTATGTTACGCAAAAAAAAGACAAGCAAAATTAGATCAGAAGATGCAGTTTACGTCATCAAGGTTTTTATTTTTTAATTTAATGTTGGCAGAGTGAAGAAATCAACACTCCCGAGCCAGGGTACACAACAGTGTTTTTTGAAAAGTCGGTGCCCATGGTTACCTACCTTGTGGCGTTTGCAATAGGCGACTTTGAAAGCCGTAATGGAACCACAAGTAGAGGCCTTCCTGTTCGTGTCTATGCCACTAAACCTTTGGTATGCAAGCCACTTTGTTAAATTGCTGAATGACAGAATATCATTAATGCGTTTTTTTCATTTTCCTGAAGGCGCCTAGTGTAGAGTATGCAGCACAAATTGCACCAAAGATGGTGGAATTTTACGAAGACTACTTTAAAGTTCCTTATCCGTTGCCAAAACTCGGTGAGGCTACGGATAAATCTGCGAAAACGTTTAAAAAGAGATTGGAGAAGGGATTTAATGATTCTTATGATGTTTCCAGATATTGTCGGAATCCCTGAATTTATTTCGGGTGCCATGGAGCACTGGTATGGCACGGCAACCCAAGAAAGTATTTGTAGAAGCAATTATTAAAGGAAATTTGCGAGTAAAGTGGTTTTACATGTTTTAACAGGGGAATGATTTCGTTCCGTGAAAGCAATTTGGTGTATACACCTGGACTGTCTTCAGCGTACAACAAAAAACGAGTAGCGGCCGTGATCAGTCATGAAATCGCACACATGTGGTTTGGCAACCTGGTACGGAATTAGTTAATTGTGCGGATAGTGACCTATGCCAATGACATAAATAGTTTACATGTAAAGACGCTCTTGCTGTTTAAAGATGACGCTGTCATGGTGGAATGATCTTTGGCTGAACGAGGGATTTGCGAGCTACATGGAGTATAAAGGAGTAAACCATGTGCATCCTGAGTGGAAGATTCACTGGCAGTTTCTCTCGGACGATTTTGCAAATACTCTCAGGCTTGATGGACGGGTTAGCTCTCACCCGATTGTCCAGGCTGTCTCCCATCCTAACCAAATCACTGAGCTATTCGACACCATCTCTTATAACAAAGGGGCAACTGTGATTCGAATGTTGGAGGATTTCCTCGGGCCAGAAGCGTTCAGAAAAGGAGTCAGCTCGTTTCTACAAGCGTTCAGCTTCAAAAATGCCGTCACTCAGGATTTATGGGAGAGCTTGCAAAAGGAGGCGTCTAAAAATATCAGCGTGGAATTGGTAATGGATACGTGGACAAAGCAAATGGGATATCCTTTCGTTACACCCACGCAGGAGGATGGGAACAAGATCCGGTTCACTCAAGAGCGCTTTCTTGAAAACCGGATGTCAGAAGTTTCTCCCATGATGAGTAAAATCAAACCCTCCCCGTTCAATTATATGTGGGAAATTCCTTTGAAAATCGAGTATCAGACGGACAGTGGCGATGTCAAGACAAAGCTGTTCTGGATGAGCCACAAAACCAGCTCAGGTGAGGGAACTGATGAATTAATAAAGTCTTTTGTAGCTCTGAACGGCTTCCTTAGGTTTATTAGATTATCTCAGTTAATTACGGACTTGATGAATACAAATGTGCGCATATCTATGTTGTAGTGGATATTGACCTCGGAGAGTCGTACAAGTGGTTCAAGGTGAACCCAGGATATTATGGGCTGTACCGGGTCAACTACAATGACACAATGATTCGAAAAATTAAGGAAGAGAATATTGGTCACTGGACGGTTCCAGATAAATGCGGCACTGCGCGAGATCTCTTTGCTTTGGCCAACGGAGATTATTCTGACTTTTCGGTGGCCTTAGAATTCGCTAAGATTATGGAAGGGGAAACCGAATTTTTACTTTGGGACTGTGTGGACGGACACTTGCGAAAAATTGGGAAATTGTTGAGAAAATCCAATCCCTCAATGTATGAATCATACAAAGTAAGTAAATAATGCGAAGTGGCATGAGTACAATAAAAACTCGTGTTACGTATTGTATTGTTCTAAATTTTTGCGCAAGCAAATTACTTATGTGCACTGAAATACTCTTACTCAATTGCAGAAATACATGCAAACTCTCCTGAAAGCTGCCTACGGAAGAGTTCAATGGAGGGAAAACGAGGACGACGATATTATGAACAGGCAAGGTTTACTTGATATCCTACAGGGTCATCATAAGATTCAATATATAACAGTACAATTTGGCTTTAGGTTGTCCAAACCGAAAATAATTTCCCTAGCTTGTGAGTTTGAGTTGGATCAATGCAAGCAGGAGGCATTTAATTTATTAAAAGACATTTTTGACGCACCCGAAAAGGTCTCTGGTGGCCTGCGGGATATTGTCTACAAGTGGGGTAAGCTGAAACTTTCTTGTCAGTCGGACCTAAAATAGTATGCTCGTTTCATTGCTAACCCATCGTTGCTAATGATTATCTAGGTATGCGTCAAGCTGACAATACGACATGGCACCGGATGTGGAACCGGTATATAGGCGAACAGGACCCCCAGGAGAAAGTTCGATTACTGAAAGGACTTGCAAACACGCCGGATCCAGACCTGATTAACAGGTAAGAAACTCTTCAACCATTTCAGCATTCAACGAATATAAACTAAAAAAATATGAAAAACTTAAGGCTGTTGGAGCTGTCACAAAATGAAAGGATTGTTAAAAGACAAGACTACTTTGGCGTACTGAAATTCATCTCTGGCAACCCAGTAGGACTACCAATTGTTTGGAAATTCTACAAGTTAGTCTAACTACTTTTAGCTCGTATAACTTGTTTCCAGACCTACACAATTCTAATATTTTCATCCCTTTCAACCTTTAGGGATGAGTATGCAAATCTTATGAAACGATTTGGCATCGATAACAGAAGTTTTGGCCGTGTGATTCAAGATTTGACTTCAGATTTTTCCACAGAAGATGAGCTTAAAGATGTAAGTTTTTTAGTGAGTTATTTGGAAAAGAAGAGATCTGTCAAGCGGTTATAAATGTACTCCTTTTTGGTCCACAGGTACTTGCCCTGTTTGAGAAGTACCCTGATGGTGGGGCAGGCACAAATGCAAGGAAATACGCTGTGGAACTAATTAATAACAATATCCACTGGCGTCAACATCTCTCCCCCAAAGTAGAATCCTGGCTGTCGAAAAACTATTAAGCTAGTTTGTTAAACTTGATCTTCCTTACTATGTTCTCAGTGTACCTAAAACTCTACAAAATGTTTGGAGTTTTTGGTGGACACAGCGTCATCTTACTCACTTGAAACAACGCTCTCGTTCATAAACTCAACTGATCCAGTGAACTGACAATAATCCTAAGACTTGTATATTGTTTGTAGAATTCTTGTATTTAATTTAACCCGGTTTTAATTATTTGTACATAAACAACATGTATTATTTTGTTCTTTCTCCTTAAATTGAACCAAGAGATTTTAAACGTCAAAGTACGCAATGGTTGCATTTTTTTGGCTAGTTTTTATTTTTGTTTTGCATTGATAGTTTTCCGGAAGTTCCGTGTTTTGCTCTCAATACATTCGGTTAAGCGAAAGAATAAAAATCACAAATAATTATATCCCTGATTATTCGAAGTCACTAGGATTTTAGGTGCGCGTTTTTTGTACCTGGGTTTATGTTAGAAACGGATCATATAAAGTATGCAAAGGAAAACAATTATGGAATGAAGATAATCCAGTACGAAAAGCCACAATTGTATCAATTCATGCTATTATCATTCTGCAAATTTTAATAGTCTTCTAAGTACTACGTACAGACAGTCATAATAAAAATAGCAAAAAATTACATATTATGAATGTAGGGAATACTTCGAATGCAGTAAATGCCATGGAATAGTTGGTATAAATTTAAGCTTTAATCTTGGCTATCCACATTTGGCTAGAAATATGTCCGAGGAGCAGTCGCCACCAGGATAACGGACCTCATGCGCCAAAGCAGGCCCATTCGGTTCTTTACCAAAATCAACGAGAAAGTTTGGGTTGACCTTGAGACCACCGTTGACATTATCCACATCAATTTGCAACATGCATGCTCCAGTTCTACAATCCACAATGCCATTTTAATGCTCGTCGAAAGACCAATATTTTACAAATTTACATTCATGATGAGTCTTACTGGACCATGTCCCCGTAGAACTGTTTATCCCATGGATAAAACAAAGATGTGGTGACGTATAGGCGCTTCCCGTCCAAACTTAATTGTAGCATTTGAGGTCCACCAGATACTGTCCGTCCTTTCACAACCAGGGGTTCAGGTTGCTTCTAAAAACAGTGCATTAAGTACGGCTAATACCAAACATACAGTACATGCGGACCGCTTACATTTGGCACATTAAAAACAAAAGTTAATTCGTTTATACTTTAAGCTCCTTATCTTCGATGATCTTTACAGGTCCATCAGTGGTAATGGAACCACCGACAAAAACCTGGCCAGTTAACTTGGGAGATGATGGATCCGAGATGTCGTACTGCCGAATGTCACCGTGAACCCAGTTACTAAAGTATAAGTACTTGTCGTCCATGGATATCAAAATGTCAGTAATGACACCTGCATGCACACAAATGTTGCAAAAATTGGGTATTCAACGGAAGCGATATTCTGCCATTACACTACATACCTGGCATGTCCGAAAGACCCATATGCCAATTCTCCACCTTCTTAGGTGGCACACTGATGATCTTTTCCGCTGCCCACTTGCCTCCATCTTGGTGGATATGGAAAACGTTGGATGCGACGGCACAGCCGACAAATGCATGCGCCTTGTTGGGATTATGAAGGAAACGAACCTCCAACGGAGTGATTCCTTCAGGTCCGAGCTCAATTGTTTGCGTTATTTTACGGTCCTTCCAGCTCCAAATGCAAAGATTAGTTCCATACATATCTATCGAACGCACAAATACAGGTACATTGTAGAGGCACGCTCAGAAGTCAACAAGACGCAACTAAGCCATGGCAAATTACTATTTCCGACATCATCCAAGCTAAATCCTTTACGGAATGCTTTGGGAGCTCCCCATTGCGTGGAAACCATGACATCGAATGCCGGCTGGTACCAAAAGTCATACCCAAACTGGCTAGACTCGGTTGCCCAAGCCCCCTTCACCTCAAAGTCCTTCCTTCCATCGAGGATGAAAAAGTTGCCCTTCGCATTCTCCTCCGGTCCGTCACCCATCGTTGAAATCATTATTTCGCCGTTCGCCAAACAGTGCGCCGTGTGGGGCGCCGACAAACCGTGTTTGTGCATCTCCTCTGGCTCAATTGTCTTGTAAATCTTTGGCTCCTTTGGATTCGAAACGTCCACAACATAAATCCTGTCACTGTTCAAGCATGGGAAAATCAGCTTATCCCTTTTCACGTTCCCATCGTGATGACAGCTACTACACGCATTCCACCCAAAATGGTGCAACTCGTCCTTCGTACTGCGTACTGGCATGTACAACCGATTGACCACCTGAAAACAAAATTTCATTCATCAAACATTCAAGTTTCAAACAATCCTTCGCCCTCTATAATGTTGATTACCTGGCAAAACTGGTCACTCGCTGGATCTAAGTCAACCACAGCCAGATAATCCGGCATTTCGGACTTTGTTGCGATACAAGTGACGTAACAAATCTTCTCCCGAGGACCTTTGATTGCCGATTCAGGGCTACAAAAACCTGGTCCTGATTTATCCGCCATGATTAGTTACTTGCCGTTCACGTTATAAGTATCACTGACAGATGTTTCACTCAGAGTGAAACGGAGAAGATTCTAGATTGGCACAAGACGTACTTGTTTGCAAAAAATGGCAAAAATCCAGCTAATCAGCATAAAAACATGCACACGTGGGACTGACTGGCATGGAAACAAACAGGATAGGTTGTTAGGGCAACATACGATAACAACTGACCAAGCACACGTCTCTAATCCATCGCATCTCACTAAGTTCTTTTACATGTTTTGTCAAACTGCCGTTGACGGTTGTCAATGTATTCTAGACACAAGCGTTTCTCTCCCTGTCCCTGTCTAAAATGTCCGCATAGAGTAGACAATGACAAATGATATGTGCTATAAATATTGCGAGTAGAAACGAAAGAGGGGTAACTTGACAAGCTGCTTTCCCAGAAGGCTACATTAAAAAAAATTAGTTAACAAGAGAAACATTATGATAAAAAGATGGACTTTATTGAAAAAAAAATACTTTAAGCGTAAAATGCATCACTTAGCAGAGACAGCATATTATAACTAAAACTAGAGCTTTAAGTTTTAATTTGGTCAAACGTTTTAGTTTGGCACGTTGATATTCCGCATTGATTGTGTCCAAAAGTGAGTTTAGCTAGGCAGGTTTAGAGGTACTCAATTCCTTAGTGCTGCACGAGTGACAGCTTGAGTTTTGCAAGGATCTGCAAGCCAGGACGGCATCATGAATAGTGGGAAATAAGACACCTCGACCAACTTTGTGAAGCATTCCGCAGTCCTCCATTTCTTGGATGACGTTAACGGGACAGCCGGCGTAAAATATTTCAATTCCCTCTTTTCCAAAGCAAGAGTGAAGATGAGAGAGCTCCTTTACAGAGCCTGGTCCGACTGAGCTGGCACTGGAGAAGTCGAGGATTACCCAGTTAATCTGATACAAAAAATGTGTCGTGAAATTAATCCGTGTAGATCTGGCAAAAGAATTTATTCTTATTTGAATAACTGCGTAACGAGCTAACCTGATCTGGTTGAGAGTCAGGCCCATCGTCAGCTTCAACTTGGACAATATGCAGAGATGACCCAACTGCGGGGGCTTTGGACAGTGAAGGTTTCTTTAAAAAAGTAAAA
>VICI01003717.1:0-12532 GCA_019593645.1 Akabosia matsudoensis
CAATTTCTTTCTTTGAGGAGAGTGTTCTTCGTGCAAATATATATCACACACGTGGTGTCATTGGGATCGAAATGGAAATAAATTGTTAAGAATTCATAAAACATTTTTGTAAATCTTTTGATCGTAAAAATAACAGCATATCTGTCACAGCGAAGAACATTTGTTAGGGTGACATTTATTGTTAAAACGACTTTTAGTGTGTTTGGGTTAACCAGTGTCGTTTACAGCTTGGAAGAGGACTTGCTGCCCTACGGCTTTGTACTAGTAAGAGAATGATTTTATTTTTATTTTACATGTCAAATTTTTGAAACGTTTTGATTTAGCCTTAAAGCTAACCGACAAAAAACTTAATACACCCATTTCGAATTAAGCGTCCTGTAATTCAAAAAGTACCAAATCCCAACACAGCTCTCATGATTGTTGCTCCGTCCTCTTTTACTTGAACCTTGACAAAAAACCTTGAACCTCTACTTCTACTTTTTTTCTAGTTGTTTTTGAGTAAATAAATAACTGCCACTCTAATACGTGGTAAATTGTTTTGTACCAAGGAAAACGCAAAAAAAAATCGAAAATTTCCAAACAGTAACATGCCTGGTTCAAATCTTATAGCAATCTAACATGAACATTACCACACTTTTGTTTCAATGGTAGAATTCTTGAAGTTCAAGTTTTTATGGCCATTTTACTAGCTGTTGCCTGCAAATACAAGAACCAAAACATGCATTAGCAAGCATGTCGCTTATAAAATAATCCCAATTTTTTCCCCCTGTAATGTGATATTTTCGCAAACGAAAGTTGTCTGACAAAATGCTAGGACAGGGATTCGGATCAAGACAGTAGCACACAACACAAAATTCTACCTGTGGATAAGTAAAAGTTATTTACACTGTAATATTCAACATTTTGGTTAAAAGGTAAAAGCGCGGTTTAGAAAATGGAAGCTATGCGCCTGAACGTAAAGCTTCTTCTACTAGCCTGACCTACAGAACTTTTGCCCTCATTAGTTTTTTGCAGTATTTTTTACTTTTTCATGAATTTATTCGTCAAGATGAAAACTACACCCTCTGATAGATAGACTAATAGAAAAAATTACGATTACAGTCCTATCTCACCTCTCTGAATCGCACGATGACCGAATATGTCTGCAACTGCAAAGCTAGTCGCAAAATGTTTGTTAAGTTTTTTATGTACAATTCATAACATTCACAATGAACTCTGTCTTCTCTCTACTTGTGCTTTAAATGAAACCACTCTTAAACACCTGGTGATTTAAATAAAAGTTTTATGAACAATTTTACTTTTACTAAAGGTGAAGACGAGACTTACCCTTTGACTGATAGCACTTCTTCAGATACAAATCATCAATGCCTGTTTCATTCGTAATAGTAATTGTTCGTTTTAGATAAAACTGCTCAAATGAGATGTTCAGTGATGCTTTAAAACCTCACTTGTATTTTCATTTACATTTTTCTTCATGCATAGTACCTTCTTTCTTTCCTTACTGTGTTTAGCACGTATTAACTTATACCTATGTGTACCATTAAACTTCGCCTATAAATCACTGTTTAGCAAGTAAATTCTTTGTGTAAAGATGCAGATAATATGCATGATTTAGGCACATACTTTCATTATTAGGTGAGCGTGAGCCAGCTTCCGTTGTACATGTAGTTAGTGAAGTTCAAAATTGTGCGATGTGCATAGGATTTACTGAAGATGTTTTAGAAGTTTTGCTAACTGTTTTTGACCACCTAAAGAGGATCCTTAGCGATTCATCATTTTGTAATTTGTAACAAAGCAAAACAGTTCTGAATAAATGTGCATAACTCAAACAAACAAATAAATTAAAAAAATCAACAGCATAGCGCTGATCGTTTGCTCTGATTACTTAATATTAATACATTTGATAAAACGTGCTGTATAAAAATTGCAGTTAGAGCAAATGAAGATATTTTGCATAGCTGTTCCCTAAACATGCCACGAGTTAGACAGACGACATATCAGGGGAATATAATGAATCATCCTGGGAAAAGATGTACTTTAATTCTGCAATTTAACGGACATAAAATACGCTGTAATTTTCCCTAAATATCTTTGTTGAGTGGCGTAATAAAATAATGATGGTACGATGGCTGTTCTGATTAATAAAGATTTACATGGGTGCTCGTTTTTACTTCGAATTTTCATACCGTAAGCTCAACAAGGATAAAGTTCTATTTACTCTTGCATTAAAGATGCATGCCGTAGGAACAATACATGATTAGTTCGCTGTGGATGAGATGTTACGTAGTCTATCTACAAAACAAAAATCATTTGTTCGCAAAATCGTATTCAACCGCAGTATGGTCATTGTTCGAAAAATGATAGGCGATGGTGAAGGGGCGGAGAATGTCTGTTGTGGCAGAGCTCAAAAGTCATAATTTCTAACTTTAAATATTTTTATATGCTTTGTTTTGTAGAAAATATACTTTCATGTTACCAGACTTTTAAAGTTTCAAATGAAACTGAAAGTTGTTCAGCTTTGATTTATTTTAGTTTATTCACACACAGCGGCAATGGCACAGTTTGGATTTTATGTGCGAAAATTCCGAATTTTAATGAATAACCACAAATTTTTCTCTGAGTTTGGTTTATATGAAAATAGGTGTCTGAAAAACTAAATAGAAGAAATTCTGTGATGAAGGGATACAACTTCGAGCCAAAGAGGTTAAAATATGGCGTACTTCGGTTCAAGTTGGTTAGCAAGCGAGCAGAAAACATCTGACAATTTATACTAAGCTGTTATAATTTGTGAAAGTTAATCAAGTTAATGTACTTCGGCTAAATACGATTAGCAAGATCTTTCTAGTCGTGGGGTTCAGGAAGAGGTTTTCCGTGACAATCATGACAAATAGTGTGGTGCGAATAATTTTGCTTATTCACGAATTCAAATCTTTGCAGGAATCGAGTAATTTTCATTTCATAACTTCATTGCGGGAAATGACTACCTAACAATCCAACATATTCCTCTGCAAGATAAGCGTAAGTTTTACTTGATTATCTTCGGGATCAAATTTAAAAGCGACAGAATGGCGGTAAGTCACTATCACACTAAAGCTACCATCTCAATTACTCACATGTCGCAAGATTTAACGATGGTACAAATTTAAAATTCTGCAGAAACGAATAGGCATAATAGCGCTGGCGTTACTTTGCGAAGTATGTGCCGTGCATAGCAAAGCCAGCAGCACATCGGCCGATGAACCTCCAGTAGTTACAAAAGCCTTTTATGACCCAAATTATCACGATGACGGGTTTAATCATCTTCGTGGCCCAACTGCAGCAAGTAGCAGCAACACAATTTCAGTCATATCCCCACAAGCAGCTGCAAGTACGACGAGGGAAGCATACCTTAAGCCAGGATCATCCTCAATCATGGCTATTGTCGACCACTTTTACGGTCCCAACGGGGAAGAACAAGTAAAGTATTCTAGCCCTAGTCAAATGGATAAAAGTGAGATCGAACAAATTCTGTCTGCAATTGGAAGTACTGGGTCAAAGGTAACCTACGACTCACCTTCCCAACCTTCAACCAGTGGCATTTCCTACTCGCCATACAGCTCGTCGTATGGAAAACCTTCGTCAATGCCAGAAAAGTATGTGAAAGCACCCCTTTCTTCGTTATACAAATCAAGTTCGTCCCCCTCATATGCCTCTGCAGCTCCATCAACTCCAGGCTACTCTCTATCATCCCTATACAAAACTTCCAGTGATAGTTTAGTACAGCAAACCATCCACATCAAATCGGCCTGCATATTCCACCATTTATAAAGATCCTCAATACAATTCCTACCAATCTAAACCTGCAACTCATTACTCGAAAGGATCCTCGGAGTTTAGTATGCCGTCCTACCAGAAAGAACCAGTTCTAATTCACAGCCCAAAGGAAACAAGTTATTACAAGACATCACCTTACTTCAGCACCGAGTCGCATCCAAAGTCAATCAGTGATGCAATCTTAGGAGATAGCTATTCGAAAGGATATGCACCAGCTAAAGGAATTGCAAATGTGATTGAGCAAGAAGATTCATACTCGTATGTTCCTTCCTCGCCAAGCTATTCACAAGGGCCGTCTGTCATGTCCCATCCACCTTCACATCATGACATTTCTGGTGGTTTTGGCGGAAGCAGTGAATATTCGCTTAGCGGTGGGAAATTGTATTCATCGCCTTTAAAAGCTGGACTGCATTCATTGCCTGTCAAATACTCCGGAGCAGAGTATATGTCCTCGCCTCCATCATATCCTCATGAAATGTACAGTCCTGGCGTGGGTAAGTTGTACTTATTATGTAAATATGTCGATTTAAAAAACCGACGAGAAGAAGGCTATTTGAGACAAAATGAAATAATGATAATAACTTTTATTATTATGGATGGTTTCAAAGGCTACTCTATCGAGGAAGCAGGTAGTCCATATACGTATGGAGGAAATAAGGGTTACATGAAACGACCGCCCACAACGATGTACACAACTAGCCCATCAACTCCAGCAGGGGGACATAGTTTGTCATCTCTTTACGAGCCATTAGCTTTTGACGAACTATACAATAGTCCAAAAGCTAAGACTGTGTATTCCAGCCCAGGCATGCCTTTGTCCAAGCCAGGTTATGGTCATTCACCAGGTGCGTACATGCTATCTTATGGTCCTCCTGTTGAGTACAACATGCCTCCAAAGGGTCATCCATACACCACAAGCTCCAGCCCATACGCAAGTCCAGCTCTTGGAGGTCCTTCGCCACGATACAAAGGTCCTTACCGTACAGTTAATACTAGCCCAATGGGCTATGCCTCACATATTGGGTATGGATACGGGAAACCACATAGCCATCACGGTAATTTACTTGCTTCTTCTTCAAATATCCTTTCCGACATGCTTCAATGGTACAAAACACGTGGTGGGGGATGGGCCAGACGCCCAGCCATGATGAAGCCGACACCTTACTACAAATACAAATACTCGACTCTCTCACACTCTACCGCACAATTGAGACCAATGTACGAGAATGGAGCCTCTGAAAAATTCTATCACTACATACGTCCAAATCCGTATGGCCCGTTTGGCCGGTTTCCTTTCCACTTCTAAGTACTTTGTTCCTGCTCTACACAGTCATACACAATCGTCTCTTCTTCACACTCAACTTTCCATGTACCCAACGACGTGTACACTGCATCTGCACTAAAACTTCACTGAAAATTGCTTTAAAATCTTTGCATTATTTGGCACGTGTTTACTCAAGTACAAAATACTTCTACTATTGCTTCTTTCAAATGTAACACAGTAGCTTTTCAATTTTCTGTATTTTTAAATAGTTCTTTGTTTTATGTATAGTTGATTATTGTTATATAATATAGTTTAAGGAATGTAAATACTTGGCAGTTCCTCTACCTTCATTCAGACTTGAGGAAGTGGTGACGAGGAGAGCGCCAGATATGTTCCTCCTGCATTTATTCTAGCATAAGTATTCTTACTAATTTAATAATTAGTTTTAATTGCCAGCATCATGGACTATACTTTCCTCTGTACCTCCGCACATGATGAGAGAGGCTATGGCTATATGAGAGGTATAATTTAGCAAATTTCTCAAGAAAACCAAGTTTTCAGAAATGCAGTTCGATGCAGTTATACAATCTGACATTTTATTTGAATGGTGCAATTTACGTGGACAATAGATTGTTGTATTTGTTGCTACTGTTTCGGAGCTATCAAAAACTGGCAACATCTACCCGATCGTCGATTATTTATTTTTTCATGGCACAAGAACACTTGATTTTTGATTATGCATGCGAGAATCTAAAGTACATATGCAAAAATGCAAAAAAAACCTCACGTGTCAGTCATGATTAGGTAAACAGGTAAAGGTTTGTTTTAGTTTTTGGGAGTGTGGGGATTTCGACGGGTCTAAGTCAATTAAGGTAAGTTAAGAATTTCCTTACTTAAGTTTTTGAAAGAATGCTTAGAGTAATGGTTGCATGTGTTCGTAAAAATTGAACGTTGTGAATGATATGTATCTCTAGAATATAGTAACTAATTATACTTCGGAAGTCGAACGAATGCTTTCTTTGTAATTAGATTTTACTTTTTTACAACTTAAAAGGTGCCATAATAATAGTTGGAATAAAACAGATTTACTTTGAACAGATACAATTATCAACGTAGGTACTAATTTAGCCCCACGTGAGGGTGTACTCTAACTATATTCATAGAAACTTCTTTTCCTGCTACTGGCTCATAGCCAGGACTGTGCGTTATGTCATACATGTATCCTTTTCAGATACTTGTTGATGAACAATTATTCGAAATGAGCTAAGTTGTCTTACATACATGCGTAACTTCATATTTTCACGAGACATTGCGTACCATATAGAGTGCAAATTCTTTAACTGCTACGTAATTGAAAGGGAGTTGGACTTGTTTTACGCATTCTTATTGAGCAGCATCTACGAACATATTACAAAATGCGCAAGCTAAAGGTAGTGAACTTTCAAGTTCACCTCTTCAAAACGCAAGAATGAAGTTGCCAATAAGAGCTAATGTAACTTTAATTTAGAGAAAGGAACAGGAAGAAATACTAGGCATATATGTATGTACTTAGCTTCAGGGCGAATCCTTTTGAAAGCTTGAATATCCGAATAACTCTAAAGTTTACTGTCATAATCAGCATCTTGTTCTCGTAAATCAGAGCGCACAAATTAAATTATGAATAGTGCGTGAATGCGTAAGTTTGCACGAGCTCGGCCTTCGAATACCTACGTGGAGCCGGTGCCGTTTAATTTGTCATTCTTGTCATATAAACGCCGAACCAAATAGGCTTTTGCTTACCAGCAAAACTTGAATTGCGTGCTGAGAAGTAAGCCTGAACAATTTGAAAAAGAAAAGATGTCTCTTCTTCCAATTTAGTTTATTTTCCGCTTTTCTGCCACGTGTAACAGTGTTAACAATCTAAAATCCACTATATAAGCTTTCTTTTTTTCGCAGAATTGCGGAAATATAAAAAATTAGTTTGCCAAATGACAATATCGAGAAGACGTGTCTTGTTCACCCTATCGCTGTTGCAGAACGGTAGGATGAACCGAACAATCAAGCAAATTTGCATTTATTTTCAATTTGTGTGTAATTTTAGTCGTAGCATATAACTTATAAGCCAAACACCTAAAAGTAGTAGTTCACATTACAGACCCCCAACGATGTTGATCTATTAATGATAACTAGATGCAGATGTTACGAATTGAAAATGTGCCTCTAGCTTCTCATAGCATGTGATATATTATTCCAATTTTGTCGCACCCTGAAAATATAAAGTTATAGTACCGTTTATCAAATGAAACCTTAACATTATGACAGCCCATAAACACCTTGATCAGAGTACAAATCAGAGTCCAGGAAAGGCCCTTGTGGTAGTCGACTGAATGTCCTTTCATAGTAGAAAACGAGCTTGTTAGTAAGTTTTATGCAATGAGTACTGAACTTTTAATTAGATTTTATGAATTAGATCTCCGTTACAAATGCTAGCCAATCTAACATTTCAATAATACGATATAATATTATGCAGATAATATATTGTGCAGTTGGAAAATTAATATCCCAGCCAGAGACAGATGGTTGAACGTACATGTGAGTAGGAATTGTTGGCGACCAATAAATGTCAATTTTGAAGATTCAATCGGGCATGGCAAACTGTACAAGACAAAATCAAATATTGGGGAAGTAAGACTGCCAACGATCTTGTAAAATGACAAACATCATTAGGTATTTTAATGAGACTTCACCCTTTTTTTATTACTTAATTATTGCAATTAGGTTTGAAAAAGCTTAGTACTTGTAGATTCATGCATAAGTACATGTTATTTTCTTTCCTTATCAAGGCATTTTCTTAGGGAAACACGAAATTTGGCAGAACGCAATAAAAGTTAGTCTTCCGTTTACCGGCATGTGAAACGCACGCCACAGCATGCTGGTGGTAATTATAGGTTCAGCAACTAGAATCGAATGACACCAACCATATAGAAAAACTATTATAGCTGCTTACTCATTACTGCATTACATACAAAGGTGTTTGTATAGACGCGTCAATGGACGATGTAAAAATTTCACCTTTGAATAGTAACTGACTGGTTTACTAGTTTGCTTTGATTCAGAACTCAGAGGTACTTGCAACACGTCTCCACGAAAATGCATCCAATATTTGTTTGCTAGTCATTGGTCATCATCGTAATCATCAAACGTAGTAAACATTGTTGTTGAAAAGACTAGCTGGACATATTATAAAGCGTATGTTTTTCAAAGTATATACGTTTAAAATTTTGCTTCCTCGAGCATTTACAAAAAGCAATTACATGAACCCAAATACGACTATAAGCTATATAGCCTGCAATTAAGAAGTTTTGATGGTCAATGATAAAAAGTATCAAAAATGATTTTTCAATCTAGGTGGATGTATTTAAAAGAAAACTAGAATATCAAGTTGCTAAAATAATATTTGATTATGTTGTATATTGGAAGTGGATATGTACAAAACAAAACCGCGTTTAGGTGTTAACGTCAATAGTACATACATATGCAATAGGCGATCGGATATATATGCATAAATAAATACATCGTGACAGTGTATGCGCTGTGAAAATTCTAGTGATACAGTCAAAGCATGCCAATAGGAGATGATTATAGTGATTATCAACATTTTAGCAGACAAAATATTCCGTCTTGATGTGTATCAATCTAATAACGTTTCAAAATATTAATCTGAGTTATTTATTGATGCTCTGAAGCGATTAGAATAGTTTATAAGGAGAAATGTACAAACTTGTGGTACATATTTGTATAGTATTCAGAGATGTAAATAATATTTGTGAAGACATTAGAAAGAAAATGTAAATGACAGACCGGAAGCCATGTTAGGTTCACTCAATCGCCGTCAAAAGATTGAAAGAATGATGCAATTGATTGAATTGCGAATTACAATACGTATTGCACATTTCCAAAAATACTTTGATGGCAAAGTCGTAACTTCACACAAATTTGACAATTATAGAATATTTAAAATTCTGGTCAACATGCATATCACGTCCAACTATCATGAAAGGTGCACTCGGATCATCCTAATAAATTTTAAATGCAAAAAGTAAAATGCCTAACAGGCAATTGAATTTAGCCATTATGAGTGCAATTTCTGCATTTTTTAAATATGATACGTATGTTTTGAATGAAAATAACTATTTATCACTAGAGATCTTCTTTAGCATTCGCCTCTGCTCATGATTTCATAAGAAAATTATGACATAAGGGACGTCTTGTTGACAAACTGGACTGCAATTTCAAACATTCCTCTATAAATACTTTCGCCGATCGCCTTTGTAAATTCTCGTACCAACCTAACAGGTTCAAATGTGTAGCACCACAATATGTTTCCTGTTTAATTGCAATTTGATCGAATGTTACTTGTCAAACGTTAATTCGTTTCCCATCAATAAACAAACGTGGGCACAGTTCTTATTACCTTTTTGCTTATTTTAAAAGACGACTGCATGAGAACGAGCCATTCCTGTGATGGTTATCAATCTTGTAATTTGTCGTCTCTAATTAATTGATTTGATTACCGGTTTATCAAGTGCCGTTCACAGTTAAAATAAAAATATACTTTGAAAACATCGTTACGCAGCTACATTGTTATGCAATACTGCACTTTGTTGCATTGGTCAGTTATTGATGCGACGTATGCAAATGTGAAAGCAAAGTGACATATACAGACACTAAAGTTCTATTTTTGTATGGTGTAAACTCGTTTAGGCATTAATGACGATAGGTTTGTGAATTTTCATCATCGGTAATAGATTGATTACCGGTTGGTTTTTCCTTTCATCTTTACCACATGAAGCCAGTTATCCAATCGCTAGTTTGTCAAGATTTACATAGTGCATTTTCTTTTAATAGAATTCAATTATTTCGTCTTAACTCTTAAAGAGAGACATCATCACATTGTCACAAACTATTAAAAACATGTTACTTACTCTTGTGGTTCTGGCACGCGGTGTCATATTGCCTTTGGCAATGATCAGGAATCCGAAGACAATTATATTCACTGGTTGCATTGTCTATAGATGAAACTGTATCTCACCAGGGAAAAATTATCATAGCAGGTAAAAAAATACAACAAATTATCAGATAATGGCTGAACAAGAGAGTATTCATATGCGGAACAAAAAAAAAAAAAAAAAAAAAAAAAGAAGAGGAGTGATGGCAGATTGAGAGAGTTATAGACACCATGTTCGGTTATGCGGACATATGAAACATTGTTGATAAGCCTGTGTGGCAGTATGTAAATTTTTGCAGGTAGGCCTATCGCAGTGGTTATGTCAGTGGCTTGACACATTTGTGGTTAGGTATATAAAGTTACTGAACTCATTTTGACTCAAACACAATGACAGTATACTGTTATATCAATATCGTTAGCATAATTCTGACCAAAAATATGAAAGGGGTTAGACTAAAGTTTGAGCTCTTTCAAAAATTCTTACCTAAAAGGTCTGACGCATTATAGTGATTAGTGATGACATGATGACAATATTCTTCAGCGCTTCCGTCACGGTTTACGTGTTAAAAGTGTTTTGATTGATATCATTATCAGTTTGGTTAGAGAATTTTTGTGAAATCGAAAATTCCGGTGTGAACTACTTCGTCAAGGCTCTTCAAAAATAATGAGAGCATTGGTGTCGTTGTTTGTTTTCCATTGTAAAATAACTCACCGTAACAAGAAACTTCCTCTAGCAATCTACTTACGTGGTTTACCGTATTACTTAGACTTTAGCTTATGTGTACATAACCTTTGAAACATGCAATTTGTTATAATCACAAAGAATTTAGACCTTAGAGCTACTTATAGGAATAGATTATAGGGAATACGCAAATAGGCAAAAAGTAATTTCAGTAGTTCTCGATGATTTACTTAAACTGATTTGGCGTAAAAACGAGAAGCCTAAAGGTGTGTATGGTTTAGGTTTTAGGGATACAGGACGTCGATAAACAAGTAAAGACTTATACAGCTATTTACTAACAACCCAATTAGCAAGAAAAACGCTCGTGTTAAAATTTAACTGCAGCTTCCCTTTTTCGAAACGGTTTTACATTACTAGTACAACACGGGTGATCTAAAGCCAACTGTAATAGATAAATTATAATGATTATTGTTGGCACCCACTCCTTTTTTGCAGCCCACAAAAGTTCACTTTTCTTTTCAAAGCATCAATTTGCACTTAAAAATACCTGTTGCTACGTTTGCTTGCACATGAAAGAAACAAGCGCATATATTTTCGGTCCACGCACGCACTTTCACAGCTCTTTCCGCATATGGCACAAATCAAAGCGTCCGCACGTTCCCGTTACCATTCATGTAAAAAAATATACTTAATACACACTGTAAAATATACAGATGACGACGAACGAAAAAATGTCCCAACTGACGAGATAACTATAGCCAAAGATGAATACGAAGATGAGAGGTATATTAGGCGACCAACACCATCAAAGCCCAATAGACCATCCACTCCTCCACCATCATCCCTGCCTGCGCATTTACGTGAGGACTATCAGAATCTCGAAGATTCCTCTAGAAGGCCCGCTCCAACCACAAGACCCGAAACGTTCAATCCGCAGGATATAACTGAATCTGAGGAACTTCCCAACAACCAATACCGTGGTCCAAGCCATGATATTATTCCAACTGGCCATATCATTCAGCATACTCGCTTTCCAACCAAAACTTTCCATAGCTCAAGAGAAGTAACTTCTAGCCAGCCATACCGCCATAGTAATCATATAAACAATCTCAGTAGTGAAGGAAGCGACGAGGTTCACCACATTCATGTGTTCGAAAAAGGCTTTTTTGATAAAAAGCAAAAGCAAAAGCACAGCGAAAAGTGGGAACCTGTTGTAAGAAATTACCGACGAGGTTCCACCAGTGAAGGCGGACATGGGAGCGCGAGCATGGAACGCGATGACGCGTTGGAAGAAATTCGAACACAGAGGCCTAGGTCTCCACCTCCAACTATGAGAAGACCAACTCTGAGAGTAAACAAAAGGCCGTATCATAGAAACGAAGAAGAAGACGAGGAGGATGAAAAGGAAAGGGAAAAGACGCCACAGTTTTTGTACAGAACTTCGGGTCGCAGAAGATTGAGAGATTAGTATTTCATGTATTCCTAAGGTAACCAATATGCATCTTCACATACCACAATACAAAGTTCATTTATCCATGCCAAGTAATTGAATTGATGAACTGATTCACATAGTCCTATTTTCGTTACCATCTTGCCAAAAATATACTAAAGGGAATAGGGAGTGAATGTCGTAGCTACTCTTGCATAAATCCCATTATCGAAAAGTTTAAAAAAAAATATTTCGCGAAAGTTTGTACCGACATCCAACATCACGCATGCATGGTCGCGTATACTGATATTAATGACGTCATCGTTTAAATGTGTTTTCAGCATAGGTACCTATATA
>VICI01003718.1:0-12530 GCA_019593645.1 Akabosia matsudoensis
AGCTTGCACTTTGCCCTATTCAGATACAAAAAGGAGCTGAAAAACATTTCAGAAATTGTCCAAAGCTTTAGTACAAAAACATTTAATAAAGACGACATGACCAAGAATAAAATACATTAGAGACTGAAATAAATACTGAAAATGCTATGGCCAGGCTCCTATCGCTGGTCAAATGTATTGCTCCATTTGGAAACAAGAACATTTTCCCAGTTTTGTTGAAACGCATATTGCATAGGCTGTTATTGCATAGGCACACAGTAAAATCGGTGTATCCATCCTTTTGCTTAATCCGTGTGCACAGTTCGTCATTATGCAATCTGGTACATCCGCGGTCTATCTTGGTGATATTCACCCTCCGCAATCTTCCATCCAGCCAAGCGATCGTTGACACATTTCCATAAGAAACGTAGCACCACGGATGGTCTTCAGAGCAATTTTTTGCGAATTGCATCAACGTATCGTTCCTACTCTTTTCAGTGCAGTTTTTCGGATTTCGCTGGCTATCACAAACAATGCACCCTTTTTAGATTGAAAAAATTAAGAAGAAAAAAATCCTTAGAATTGCTACCGAATGATCATTTTCAGTAATTAATGCTAGGAAATTTGCTATATATTACTTGTCAATGGAGGCTTTGGCGGATCGGGTGCGGATCTTGCTTGTGCTTGTCCATGCCCACGTTTATACTGCACTTTCACCTTAGCTTTCTTAGAATCATTCTTTCTACCGGTTCTCACTTGTAGCCTTTTATGACTAAGGCGAGGCGGGTTGGGGACAACTATGATAGTTTGGGGGAAATTTATTCTCCGAAGGCTTTCATTTGACACTGGTACTAGATTCTCTCCTGAAAACTTTTCTATAAAGTGCAAGCGAGGTTTTCTAATATTCAAGGCCCCCTTGTCAACTCCAAGTGCTATTTGTGTCGTTGAATTTTTAACCGCTAATGTGGAGGGAGTATTTACGGTGGAAACGGTATCAACATTTTCTTGTGCTTCCGCACTTTCCTTCGTTTTAGGGAGATTTTCTCCAATATCGGGGCTTGTGTTTTCAATAGCTTTTTTTTCCTGCGAGTGCGAGTCTTCTCGGAGGGCTTTACTATCCTGCTCATCGCTATCGGAGTGCGTTTCGTTGTCGTCATCGTCGTCTTCATTTGCATATATGCCCATGTCTCTGGCCATTAGAAGCAGGAGAAAACAAAGCGCTAGAGCTTGGAGTCTACTTACTGACATTGGACCATCTTTCATGGCTTAAGTACTTGGCCTTTTGATGGAATAGCATTTCTGGGTCTTACATGTAGTCACTGTTAATTTTGATCTTGTTTTTAGAGTTTCAAGTTTCATATTGTTTGTTTATTTCCAATATTATTCGGATGATTTTTTCTGTGCTAAAAATAGAAATGGGTGGTTTCTATGTTTGCTGTTTGATTCGCCCATTCGCTTACCTTTTGGTGCGACTCAAATACATGGACAATTTATAATAACTGTTTGTTACGACGGGTTTTTGAATTATCTTTTCCACTTTAGAGGTCACATTTACGGATAGGATTACGGAATAATTTCGACAAAGGTCAGATATGGTACCTGTGTCGGAATTATTTAGGAGTTGAACATGTTTCTAGGTTGACCAAGCGAGCATTGCATTGCGCCCCTGTATAGGGCTGTTTGATACGCGAATCTTCCAGATATTTCCTTTCACATTTTCAGCCACTAATTATTCAGAAAACTGGCCAGTGGTAACATGTATTATTTGTCAAATCAAATGCAATCAATCATTGCAGGTAAATATCTTGTCAACTTGCCATTCAACATATAACAGGCAATCTGTCAAATCAAAAATAGCTGAACTTTGATAATTTCGACAAAGGTCAGATATGGTACCTGTGTCGGAATTATTTAGGAGTTGAACATGTTTCTAGGTTGACCAAGCGAGCATTGCACCCCTGTATAGCTAGGGCTGTTTGATACGCGAATCTTCCAGGTATTTCCTTTCACATTTTCAGCCACTAATTATTCAGAAAACTGGCCAGTGGTAACATGTATTATTTGTCAAATCAATCATCAAATCAAATGCAATCAATCATTGCAGGTAAATATCTTGTCAACTTGCCATTCAACATATAACAGGCAATCTGTCAAATCAAAAATAGCTGAACTTTGACTACATCCAACATCACCACTTGAATGAAATCTTCTCGAAACGTGTATCGAACGGAAATAGGAGCTGATCAATGATAGAAATTCTTCATACTTATTTTAGCTATCATAGAACCGAGTCCATCTAAGGTCTTCTACTGCAGGGCATCATGCAGAAGTACATGCAGTGGATTAGTATCTTGTAAATTGTATCAAATAAATAAAATAACTGAGCGGATTGTCTTGTCCAAGCTAGGTAATTGAAGGTTAACATTATAATGTATTCACTGTACAAGGGGAAAATCCCTCTTGTGGAAATTTTACAAACTTCAATCTGTAAAAGATACGGTTGACAAGATTGAGCGAAGTTTCTAGTTAGTTAAAACCAGTTAATACAATGAATTGTAGGAAAACAAGATGGTTGCGAACGCAAATTTGTATTGAAACACTATGCAGTAACATGCAAATGCGTCTAAACGACAGTCGTCATCAGTGATCGAGCAGAAATATTTTTATTCCATCGCATCCAGCCCCCCTTGCGACGAAGGAATCGTTCTTTCAAATAGAATCGATAACTTTTAAAAGATACATCTCTTACTGCACAGTCAACAGTTTTCAATCACGATACAGAATTTGATTTGCATGTGATATGGGATATTTTCCTGACGGTTCCCGAGAAATCTAACCCATGAAGTGCTATTGGCTGGTCACAGGGCATGTAGGACATTATGCTTAGCTGCTGGTAACAATATAACATGTCACGTAATGTTAGGACTTCAGAATCTCACACCTCTTGATAAATACATATCACACGAGGAGGAAGGAATTTATGTCCTTATCTTGATGTATTGCTCTATTATACAAGTTATTAATTGGCACAAATATTGATGTTTGCACGAAATTGATGTGTCGATAACAATATTGTTTTCCTCAAGTTCAAGTTTGTTCTTTATGCACACGATCTTTAGTGGACATATTACTCGTGTTTCTGAATGTTCTGTTAACATTCACGGACACGGAAACCGTATAAATTCAGTAAGGGTGCAGTTTTTATCTGAACAGTGTGCTACTTGCATTCATTCAAAAGACATATACAGAACTTGTAGTGGAACTCTTACTCACAGTCTATAACATTACTCGAATATAATTGCACAATTAACTTATTCAGGTATTCGCAAAGATGGTAATCGTAGGAAAGTATAAGCTAGTGGATAGTGAGCGATATGACGATTACTTGAAGTCTGTCGGTAAGTTCTAACTTAAATCAAGTTAGGAAATGAGAAGCCATTTAAATGTGAGCTTAGTTGATTTTTGCAAACGTTAAACTAGGTGCCGGCATTAGAGAGCGTGAACAGGCATGGAAATTCAAACCATATTTGGAGTATATGCCCACCGAGGATGGTAAATGGAAACAAAGGACAACGCTAGGTTTGAAGAATTGTGACATTTGTTTTGTACCAGGGGAAGAGTTTGATGAGATTTTTTACGGAACAAAAGTCAAGGTAGGCATGCAGTAAATCAGGAAGTCTTCACCTTTTCTGGGTATCGGTAGCCTTAAGTTAATAGTTGTTCATAATTTTAGTCCCGGATAACACTTGAAGGAAACCGTCTAATTCATAAACAGAAGGCTGGATCCGTGGAAGCAACAGTTATTCGGGAGTTCAATGGCAAGGATATGATCTCTATGTTCAAGGTTGGCGATACAGTCGCCACACGTGTGTTTAGAAAGGTAATTATAGCAAAATATGATGGGAAATAATGTGTTTATAAAGAATTCTAATAAACGTCTCTGGCTTTTCAGGTAGCCTGAAACCGCATGAAAAGTATCTTATTCGATCTCAGTCGTAAATGTCGGGGCTCATTCACCCGATTTTCAACTTTCGTTTGGTATTATTAACTTCGACCCATTATGTAATATGACAAGTGACATGTGAAAATTATGTGACAACAATAAAACTACCTCATTACTCCGGGTATATTTTAGCTATTGCATAAACAATATTTTTTGATGCGCATAGTATTTCATTCTTGTGAAATTAGACAGAAGCTGTGGTGTATACATGTGCATGTTTAAAGTTTTATTTTCTATGTTTTCTACAAGAAGGAAATAATCAGTTAAGTGCTAGAAAGTTAGCGGTTGCACCAACCGGAAAGGTGATCAAGCCACCTAAGAAAAAGTAATGTTTAAAAAGTTAGCATACCGCATCATTTGCTAAGAAAACCCTCGTAATTAATCGATTAAATTTGCATACCTTTTTGAAAACTCTAAGTGGCCACAACATCTCCAGACTTGAAAGTGGTCACCATCTCATCCCCCTTAAACTCTCGTGTAACCTCTGACGAATATTCACTCCCCATTTTTTGCTTATGGGTAAGTGTGTTTCCATTAATGGTAATCACCGACTAATAGAAACCATATGAGTATCGTCAATGCATAATGATTCCATAGGATTTAGCAGCATACACAGCATAAGAGTGCATTCTGCTCACCTTGCATTTACGGCCATCAGCAAGTTCCTCGTCAAATTCTTCGCCAAGAGTGAAAACTATTTCATAGCTCTTCAACGTAGTCTTTGTCTTTTGTGTCCATTTACCATTTTCCTCGATCCATGTCATTGTTGGACAAGCCTTAGCAGCTAACTTCCGGTTGATCATGCTGACCCCTGAGCACAGTGTTCAATCAGAGTTAGGGAAGCGACATTCGAAAGACATTGACATTCCGATAAAACTTACCAACAGCTTTCAGGAAATCCTCGTACTTGTCAGATGACACCATTTCGTAGCTTCCAACGATTCCAGCCATTTTGAAATTTAGTAGCAGCACGTTTCAACTAGGAAGAAACAGGCTTGCGTGTGTTGGTTTGAGAGATGCAATGGTAACACGTTACTCCGGGTATTCTGATTAGCATGAAACGTTAAGATGAACTGTACTATTTGATTCGAATTGAGCTGTGTGGTTTAAACCCTTTGCACATGACCTTTGAAAGTACAATGATGAGTTGTTATCTTTTATTATTTCCTATCGGTGTGTCGTCTTCATGCAATCCGTAATCAAGTTGTTTCCTTATCTTTCATTTTCAAAAAGGTGTGACTCCGTTTTCAGTGCAGCGAGCTGCCTTATCGCATGCTCACCTACCGCTCAAAGTAGGTTGAATATTATCGATAAGAATAGGTGTGTCCTTCGCTGTCAATTTCGAGGCTCGTCGTGTCGCTGCCAGTTGTCTGCTCATATTTAACAGGACGTGGTACAAATGTAAATATTTTATGCGCAATCACTAATGCATGATGTAATAAAAATAATATCAATTTTGAGTGTCCAAGTTTCCTTCAAAGTTCAAATAAAAGATCATCAAATACTCTTACATTGAACGAACGGAGCAGACGAACAGGAAACCATTTATGAAATTGTGGTTAAACATGACATTTACTAATGCAATCATGCTTGACAATCGTAATTCTTGCAATAAATAGTCCTAAACGAGAAAATAATGTTTATTTTGATTGAACAAAATCCATTATTATAACACCTCGTGAACTAAATAATTTAAATGTTTTTGAGGTAAAGCATTCCTTCATTTCAATGGATAGAGTTGCCTCATTCTATATTACCTCATACCTTTCTTCAATTTGGTTATTAAAATAATACACTTTATAAACAATCATTTTTGTTCTGATACTATTGACTATCCAATATTATACCAGTACAGAGCATGGAATACCAACCAGTAATGATGGACAATATACCATTTTTCATTTGACTCAAAATGGTTGATCCCATTTTTACCCTCAGCTCTTGATAAGACTTTCATTTCCATAATTTATGTGTGGGCATTATTGTAGCCTCTAGTTGCCAAATTATTGCTGACTGGTGATATGCACATATAAAATGAATTTTTGGTTTTCCTTTGACTTGCAATCTGATATTTTTCAGTATCCACATTACACCATTTAGTATAATTTTAAATATAAATACGATACATACGTACGCATAACACAATAGATGATAGAACTTGAAATAAAAATCTATCCATCTCCTTTCTTAGTGTAATCAAAATACATACATCCCTTCCACAAAAAACACGGTTCTCTTCAAATTCTCTCATTGCATTACCACTAAATCCAGAAAAACCTTGCAGTCAGTACATACCAGGTTAGCATAAAAAATTTGTCGGACGGAGTAGTTGTGTTCATGACTGAAGTTTCGAAGGAAATTCACAAGCGAAGAACATGCAGTTAAATGATGAAAATCATTCCTCCCCCTCGTGAAGTCCATTAAATTGACCATTTCATTCCAAATTAGCTTTTTGGAATCGGAACTATATGCACTTGAATCGCTAACGTTGTAATATTTTTTTTGTTTTGGCCGAAGGAATATGAATCGTCTCCACAAGTTTTATCGAACTACTATTTGTCTTAAAGGGACAACTTAGTTTTCAACTCTCTAAACGGTAAAGATAATTTACTTTCAATGTACGCAATTCAAGACGCAACAATTCCTGAATTCGCATTTCGAAAAACCAGATCAAGCAATTGAAGACACATACTCACTGTAAAAAAGATGAAGCAATTAATAATAAAACGTTGCAACGCTAGAATTAAGCATTGCGAAGGGGCACCTGCAGGAACCTGTCAAAGTCTATGCGCGTACCAAGTTTCAGCTTCATAGAACAAACCGTTCCGGAGATACAGAGATCGTAATATCCTGACGTTTGATCCCCTGTGGGACCCCAGGGGGATGAGTTAAGGACCTAAGATTGTAGTATTTATAATAAGCAATCGGCAATCCTTTGAACCCAAACTGGCTTCATATAGCGCAAGGTGGCATGTTTTCTTCCTAAATCAAATTGGTGTTCCTATAAAATCATAAAAGCTGTGAATATTTTATCCCTTCAAATATCTCATACAGAACTGGACCATAAAAGTGCACAATACAAAATACAAGAAGCTATGCAAAACAATAAATTTCGACTTTAGAATAAAAGTAGCAGCAGTATTCGAACTGTGAATGTGCTAAATATATGGATTTAATTTAAAGATGAAACAAGCTTGTAATTAGTGATTATTACTGCTATCCACACATGCTGGGTTGTTCAATCAATCTTTACTTTTACTTTTGGACATTAGTTTTTCTCACACAGTTTTAACTTAACCGAAAAATGGCATTTTATATCACAAGAATAAAAATTAACACTCTGCAACAAAAGTATTGTACAAATATTTTTATATTTTTTTCATATTATGGAGTGATAACTGATAATGAACCTGTAAGACAGAATGATCACATGAAACACGAAAGGATTGCAGGCAGGTGCATTTGGATTGTCGTTGTTCGGGCTAATTTAGGCAAATGTCAAAAAACTAAAGTGATAAACAATACATATTTATTTTATTTAGCACATAGGACAATCATGATTAATAGGAATATACTGTGAAGTGTGAATACTTTACTTTAATTGTCTGCAAAAGAAGATTCATCGCTCCATAATTAGGCATAATCTAAGACTAGCTGCACATACTATTTATACAAATATCGTTATTTATAAATGCACTACCTACGACTACTATCTAGACATAAGCATATCCATCAAAAAAGCTTTTGTAAATTCAACTAATAACTGCGAATATTATTGTAACTTGTAACGCAACGAAAGAAATTGCGAATTGCTACTGATAATCAACATCGTACTTGTTACAATTAGTTTACAAACTATAATTCATTGATAACGAAATTAAATTTTGGATCAACAAAACAAAAAATCACAATTATCGCTAAATACACTGAAAGACAGTCGCAAACAACATAATAATAATGACATAAACTAGTCACTCAATACGGTTGAGCTAATTGCTTAGTTTAACAGATTCCATTCGAGCATTAAAAATTTAAAAGGTTGAGAAAGAAATTCGGCAGATTGGGCGGGCTCTCGAGAGATTCGACTCGCAATTTTTGAAGGAAGGCAGGTATTGTGAAGGACTTTGCTTAAAACGTTGGATTAGAGCTGGAAACAAAATTTGTAGCACAATACAAAATATATTAATTGCCAAAATTCGCAAGTAAATGGTTATAAAATATAGATAAGATTAATCATGTCAAAATTAGTTTAGCATAATCATATCAACGGCAAAGTGGAATCGAAAAGGAGAGGAGTCAACGATGTTTCAAGGAAAACTAAACTACTATTAGTCAACACTCAGTCGATTATTTTACGCAAAAAGGTTGAAAATAAACGGGCAACATTAATAGTTTTCCAGGAATGGACCTCGTTATGGTGTATGGGTGATTGGTTGTATTGGTGGTAGTGGTTACTCAGGAGTGGAAACATAAGGTTATCAACGATCGTTTGTGTTATGTCTGTCAATGATTCTTTCTTACAAGGTGTGGTAATTCCTGTCCAACCGAGCTTTGTAGAATCGCCAAATGAGGTATGCAAGTGATGAAAGGGCAATTGCAAACACGATTCCCCCTAGAATTATAAAAATGAGTTGTCACTTGACTGTTGGAGGATGTAGGAAGAAAAAAAAGCAATATTGCGTAACCCTACCGAAAAATTCGCCCCACGCAAAGCCACTGGGAGTTGGTGTTGGTTTTGCAGTAGTAGGAGGAGCCGCGGTGGTTNAATATTGCGTAACCCTACCGAAAAATTCGCCCCACGCAAAGCCACTGGGAGTTGGTGTTGGTTTTGCAGTAGTAGGAGGAGCCGCGGTGGTTGTTGTTGTTGAATTTGATGGTGCCGGGGTGGGGGTTGTCCCATTTGTGGGAATCGTAGTCGTCGGGACTGTTGTCGTCCCGTTAGTAGAGGGAGTTGGAGGAGAGGTTGTAGTTGGTGACGTTGTTGTCGCGTTCGTCGGAGGTGGTGTTGGTGGCGTTGGTGGTGCCGTTGTCGTAGTGTTAGACGGAGCAACGGTAGACGTTGTAGGTGCAACTGTGGTTGTGGTCGTATTGTCAGGAAACTGACCTGAAAGAGCAGACAATAACCCAACGTAAAGAACTCATTTTATTTGTAGTTGACGGAACATAAATGGTTTATGATACGTACTGCATCCAGCCAAGTTGAATATGGCACTGATTACTAGTTCAGTTATGTTTATTCCGTGGACACATCTCATTCCATCACTGGATACTTCATAAGCACATGTTCCATTATTTCCTATTTCTCTAGGAATTACAGTGCTGAGACATTCATGGCACGTTGTCTTTGTAACACAATCCTCTCCACCTGGAACAGATACATTTTATTTCCAGAACGTCTCACTCACCTCATAAGGAATTTATTTAATGTGTTCGTTACTTTGTCCCAAAACGGAAAGTGAAGCTGTCAAGAAAATGCATACAAAAGCCAAAGAGTACGGCATTGTTGGTATCATTTTCAATATGATTTCTTTACGGACAGTTCCCGAGTGAAAGGAGTGAAGTCAAGCCTGGCACGGAACCTACGGCGATGTAAAAATAAAAGTTTTTTTTTTTACATAGGAACAAGACCTTTCGATATAGACTATCGTAAGCAAACAAAACACTTTACACTTGTTCAATTGCATTCAACGCACCAAATAATGGGTGGGCTTCAAAAGAAACCGGCGCACAACTAAGAATTTATTCTAGTACAACACACTTTGTCACAATTTTATGGAGTGTATCAAGTTTTTAAGTGAGAGCCGATAAATCAATACCACGAAATCGCATTCAATTCAAGGTCATTAATGTCTCTAACGCACTATAACGGATAGAACGATTTTTCCGGAGTGGGTTTATAGAACAATGTAATATATAGTTACTAATAATATTAATATGTATCAATAATTGTCAATTGTCAATGCTTTCACAGGAAATAATTATGAAAGTATGCTCATTTGATCTTTTCACGCTTACATCTAACCAACCTGACAATTGTTAACTAGATGAAGCCGTATGCAAACTAATTTTCTCTTGCTGAACAAGAAACCTTATCGTAACTGCACATTATGCACTTTTATCATTCTTCCAGCAGCTTGTGGTTTAAAACCACAAGGGGTTTGCCAATCAAGACTAATATTTCCTTGTCCTGCTGAAGTAAGAAACAATAAAAAAAATTCCTATTATGGAACGGATAACTTACCGAAATCAATCTTTCCCTGTTTAATCACCTCTTGTCACGCGCTTCCTTGCGTAGTATATTTTATGCGTGAACTACGTGGTTATAAGTAACATGCAACAATGTATTATTTTAATTTGTCTTTTGGCACTCAGTGAAAGTTTTTTTGCTCTGTATCTTTATCAATTTATACTAGTGTATCTAACCTTCCAAGTAATTTGTAAAATATCTTATTGTTGTCTGTCACTCAGCAGACTACCAACTACACTGTTGATGCTTATGTAGGCATTCCTTCAATAATAAAAACGTAACTGTTTTACAGAAAGTAAAGTATATAGCACTTCTTCAATATCATAACCTGACGACCCATTAATCGCATCTACGCTGCAGTCTACCGGCCTCTGATATGAAAATGAATCATAAAGAATTGTGATTGTTGGGTACAGGTGTTTGCGTGCATCTATAAACCCTTAGGCAAATTAACTATTGTAAGTATGCCTGTTCATGCTTTTTACCAGCAAAATGTGCTACCCACGATCCACTCACATGCGCAGTTATTAAAGACAATTTTTTTTACAGTGGAACGGATTGTCATTATATTGATTGGCAGGTAAAGCAACATGAAATACAAATACAGGTTTTGTTCAGCAAGATTTATACAGGTAAGACGAAGAAACTCTGAAAGGTAGCTGCCCTGCGTTAAAATTATTTGCTTTGCTTACTACTGCGTACAAAGCATGCACGGGGAGAACAACAACCTCGAAGGAATGACAGGTTTTATACTCGTTATGTGCTACAAAAACATTTCCAGGTAGACTTGTTAATAAATTTGGAGTCAATAATAGGTATAAAAGGATATCTTCCAAGAACTAAGAGCTGTTACCGTCTAGAGGGTACTCGCTAATTTAAGGTGAAACTTGTGGACATAGGGCTTAACTCAGCATAACTTCAGTGCAACAAAGATTACTGTGCGTTATACGTAAACGTTTCATTTGCTGCCATTAATTCATAATTCTTTAATTTGGTCGTTTCTCTCTGGTCAGAATGTTCAATGGTTCTGATATAGCCTTAATTATAATGCCTATAATCTATCATGCCTGTGAATTATGTGCGGTAGGTTAACATAAAGGTATACCTATATAGATATGATCTGAATCTAAAGTTATTGAATAGCAACCTAAATGAACTAGTTCCATCCCTAGCCTAAAACTCAGCTCTTCTGCATCAATCACCTCTTTCGAAGAAGTAGTACAAGTATCGTAGATTCTCTGCTTTATACCTTATCTCATTCGAACTGTGTATTGTTTGCTTTATCTTGGAAAACACAGGTCTTGATCTTGAGGAACATCAATATTTGACAATTATAGCCTACTAAGCCGAAACCATATCTGATCCTCGTCCTTGTGACATATGCACGTTACTCACTAATCTGTATAACATTGATAATGTTTTTTTTTTTCAAATAGTAAGAAATTGATAATGTTTTTTTTTTTTCAAATAGTAAGACAAGAGTCAAAATTGCACTTAGCAAACAAAAGTTTTTAATCCATGTCTTGTGACTTCTTTTCATTCTAGGTAATCAAATATTTACACAGTTAGCTATTTAGATCCCAAATAACATTATAAAAAAGCGAATTTAATCAACGTCATCGTCTTTTAATCCGTTCCATCCTTTATTTTAAGATTCTATATAGCCATATGTCTAACTACAAACAAAACAAAGTTTACCTAGACTTTTCCCAGTTCTTAGCGCAAGTTCTTTTCCAATATAATACTCAGTTTATGAAACACTATTAATTACACTTCAATGATAAAACGGCACGTAATGCACTCACTTTCATCAACCACAAAAATCAGCCAATTGCCGAGATCGTTCAGTTTCTACGAGCAAAGAAATAGTGGCGTTTCCACAATCACTCAATCACTATTGCCTCCTACTTCCGTTCTGTCTGGCTGCTCACGAAACACTGTTGAGCTAAGTTTGGAACTACGCGTCCTCTCACTGCATTCACAAACAAAATTGAAACGTCAAATACAGATATGATTACTTTGCATAAAAGTTAAACATTATGATTTGTTCCGTACAAAATGTGAGTACGGTGTAATGCTATGTCTACTCGTGTACACTTGCCAAGTTATCTTTATGGTTCACCCTGTCACAGACTATTCCTACACTAGGAAGGCCGACAGAACTAATGATCCCCAAAAATCCGATAACGATGAGTGTTGAATATACAGTCAGTGGGGTCCAGACGGCCATAACTGGCCGTCCCACGGCTGATTATGGCCGCGGCTAGTTATGGCCGTCGGACGGCTAGTTATGGCCGTCGG
>VICI01003719.1:0-12529 GCA_019593645.1 Akabosia matsudoensis
CATTGTACATAAATGTGCGCATACTTATTCAAGTGGTTTTGCTGCCACCTCGCCGAAACCAGAGAGACTGTCCGTCTCTGCAGAAGCTACTAGTTCAAGTGGTTTTGCCAATTGTCAACAAGAGGCAGTCACTGCCATGTAATATTCTTGTTCATTCTTAGTTTACAAGACAACAAAGCCCGAAACTTTAGTTGACGTAAGCCATCGTGAATATCATAACATCAGTGCAAGCTTAAGGGAGACGTCTATTTACTAACGCATACATATAAGCATTCAGCTACTTCAGTTAATTAGCTTCCAGTTTCCAGATACATTTTGTAGTGATTTAACGTGCCACTTGACCAATGCTATAAATACCAGTGTCAAGTTGTCTGATTAAAGTTAACATCTAATAAGAAACCAATACTTTTTTGGTACTTGACTGAGTTCCCTGAATCTGTGTTCTATGTTGTTGTAAGTAGCTTTTGAAAATTCTAGCATCTTACAAGAACTTACAAAGTACAAAAGAGCTTCAAAACATAAAAAGTCTTTTTCGCTCATCAGCAAAGCGCAAAATTAGGTAAAAAATCGTGATGAATTCTTCAACACTTTCCTTTTCATTTCCTTAACGAGCTTTTTTTTTCTTCCTTTCAGTTATGTAACTACTAAGTAACCATAAAAGCAGCAATAAAAACAATTAAATGCCTGGCACAGCTTCCCCTGTTCAATTTATGGAAGATTTTTATTTATTTTTCAACAAAAAATCCTACTACGTACGTACTAGCACCGCGTTTGTAACGTAGGACTTATATCATTCCAACTAAATCATTTCCCTCATTGTTTCTATTCTTTTTATTACTATGGCAGTTATAAGATATATTATTGTGTAAGTGGCTATTATATAATTTTTGTTTTGACTTCTCAAGAGGCTCTCCACTGACACGATGACATGAATAACCAAGTAGACATTTCTGTGCCCTGGGCAACACAATAAATTTTCATGTCGCTTTGTACGTTTGGGGTTTACTTCGCTTCGCGTGTATTTCTAAAAGGTGTAATCAATTGTGTGCAAATTTGGCAGCTCAAATACCGCTAATAATAGTGCCACTACAGCAAAAAATTAAGTTTTGTAATTGACATCGTATCCAGAATGAAGATGTGCTAGAATTCATGACAAAAACTATCATCAGGAACATGTCCGACGGAATGTTTGTATTATGTCACGACATAAAATTAAGACAGTCAAGGTCAGTTATTTTCGCGAAAATTTCTTTTAATACAGGAACTCAGTAGACTAGAATTCATGACAAAAACTATCATCAGGCACATGTCCGACGGAATGTTTGTATTATGTCACGACATAAAATTAAGACAGTCAAGGTCAGTTATTTTCGCGAAAATTTCTTTTAATACAGGAACTCAGTAGGCAATATTTGCTTGCAGTATCTTACCAGCGTAAAAAAGCTCGTCTGATTATCCGTATATATTATTTACTTTGCGAAACATGTAATCCAACTTTGCCGTAATAAGCATTTAATGTTCCTTAAATTATCACAATTTAGATTTGTATAGCTAAAAAGTAAAAGAGGCAATGAAAAACTTTTTTTATTGTGAAAACAAAGACAGACAATGAGGTATAAATCAGGGAGAATTGTTTCTGGAATTTGGAAGGTATGAGCTCGTGACTGTTTTTGTGACCGCGACTAACCTGGTATTCGATTCATACGGAAAGAAGGCACGTATATTTGTCACGGTATTGATAAGAAACACGCTGATTATTGATTGCAAACAATCTTCCGCACTGGAGATTCCGTGAGATTAATAGCAATCTCATCATTGGATTGACTGGTATGGATTAAAAAAGCTTTAGTGCTTTTTTAGTAGATACAATGGTTCGACTAGCAGGGGGATGAACACATATAATTTCGAAAACTTTATTATTTCGTACGTATGAAACAATTTTGGACTGCAACTACGCTCATTTTCTAACCAAGTCTTGTGTTAATTTTTTAAACAATTTTTTTCGAATCGTTTTTTATTCGCAGGAATGTGATCAAGTCCACATTGATGATGTTTCGTCAGATGACAAACGGACAAGACCTAAGGTAAAAATTATAAAAGATTGTTACTTAACATTTTTCTTTGTTTTAAGAGAAGCACCAATAAATCATATGCACGTGCCACACTACATGCACCGACAAGGTAGTTTTCCAAGTCAAAATATACTTAACTGATGTAAAATTGAAATTTGATGAATCTATGCCACATGAACCGAAAAGCTTTGTCGTGTTTTTATCTAACTTTTCTAATTCGACCTTGACAGTATTAATCATGCTTTCATTGTGAAGCACACAAACGCACTGTTGGTGCTTGTAAAGTAACAGTGGGGGCTCGTACACTTAATTATTGTTGCATAATAAATGTCAATGATGACGAGCAATTCGATATGTTTGATTTTTTCATGAGCAAGTAATATATCAGGGTCAAATACCCTGACACACAGCGGCATGTCTCCTCGTAGCAAACCACACTTTAATTTTTATCACAGTTGAAGCAAATTTGCAGTTTATTTGAATAGAATACTCGTAAGAATATAGTGATGCCTGTCAAATCGTCACTTTCATTAAACCATTGTTTTAAATTGTCAACATAACCCCGACTTACTTGGGTAATGAGCAATACTAAAACTTACAGTGAAGATTGAGTAAAAACATTGTTTCTCTCTTACAGTTGTATAGTGGAGACATATAAGACTACTGTGATCTATGATCGCTTGTAAAGACATTTGTGTCGCTTTTAATGACAAGCTCATTATTAGTAATTCACAACCTGGTTGAGTCGTTGTCATTCATGGCTAATACAATCGAAGAAATGGTAATTTGCATATAGGGTCGTGGGGAAGGAAATGCAGCTTAGCTCTCAGTTGTTGTGATGTACTGTTTTGGGTTGGCGTTAGGTCCTTGTCCAATTTTTCACACACAAGGAGTAATAAAAGTTATAAGATTTGAAATAAAAGACAGTTATTTGATTTGATGAATGTGGTGTGGTGATATCCACCGAGGTGGCACTCAAGGCTGAGTGATTTCACGCATGCAAATTATTCCGTTATGTGTAGTCAAAATGAATACAACATTGTCACTTGAGAATGTCTGTGATTTCGTGTGTCGAATGTGTTGTTTGTTACCTTCCTTGTTTTATAAGTTTATGATTAGTTCATGAAAAGAAAGATACTTGGAGGTATTAAAGTGTAAAATTGATGATTAGAGAGGGTAAGCTCTAGGGTGTGATTAAGACGTAGACAGAGGTTAATTGTCAATATCGAATGAGAGTAGAAGCCTTAAGCGGAAACAAAAAAGGTGACAACATAGTACCATGACAGGTAAAAACTCAAAAAATTTTAAACGTTTGCACCAGTAGTACTTGCACATTTTATTTCCGAATTATGTCATGACATGAATACGAAATGAGGAGGTTAAGCAAAGGACATTGACGAAAGTACTTAACGCACAAACATAGGTACAAAGTACGAAAAAAGGCGGCTTTGCAAACTTCATCATGACCAAAGTCAAAAGTCCAGCCACTTTCTGGAACAGAAGCGTCGTGTTTTGTGCGTTTCAAGGAAATAAATATGAGTCAGTTTGTTAAAGAGAAAAATATAATGACGACGATGCGACCTGCTGGTGGCATCGGCGTATAATTTATATGAGATGTAGTTAACGGTATGATTTATAAAAGCTACTGCTGCTGTTGTTTATATGAAATCTAAAGAGCTGGTCTTATTGGAATTTTTAGCACGTATGACTTTGCGTCGGATGGCTTTAAGTCCACTACTCCAAACGGTGGAATTTGTTTGACCTCAGCAGGCGTCCGCGGTGGAGTCGACTGGATGAGAAAATTAGCCTTCCGGTACCGTCGCATTAAGGAAGTCTACAACCACCACAGAAATAATGTTTCAGGTAAATACTAACAAATGAATTTTTGAAGTATGTCACGATAAATATGGCGAGTTTTACTGTATCTCAATCATTAGGCTCAGAAATTTGACGTCTGAGCCATTTACGTTGTTATAATTACATATATACATAACAGATACGCATCTTTCATTTCATTAATTACCCAAAAAAATCGATTTTGGCAATCCAAAGTAAAACACAGTACAAAATGGAAGCTTCTTTGCGTAACATAAATTATGTCGTATCATCATGATCAGTGTCACGCACGCATGTCTGCTTAACTCTGTGTAAATCACATTTAACGACATAATTCTGTAATCTATAAGTGTTATCTGAACGATGGTCATGGGTATTTGTTATGTAGATATGCAAATCCGATAAAGTAACTATGCGTCGTGCGTAATGATAAAATGATGGAAACACAGGAAATGAAAATTTTACTTGTAATTGTTTCTTATAGGGATGCTTCCTCATACAGCCAGAGAACAGTGGCTGAACCTACGTAATGAAATAGAGGCAATCACTGACAACTGGGCATCGCTGACGCTGGAATGCTTATCGTTAATAAACTCAAGGTATGTTTTTGATCCTGTTATCCTTGATACTACTTTCTTCTAATTTTCAATTTTTTTTACACACCCCATAGTAGCAAATTCAAACAAACTTTTGCAAACTATGCATGATGGTGACCAAATTAAAGAACATTTTGTAACAAAAAAAAATTATTTTATAGACCAAACTGCGTGAATGTTTTGGTGACAACAACTCAGTTGGTTCCTGCTCTTGCCAAAGTCCTTTTATATGGGCTGGGCCCTGTATTCCCAATCGAGAATATTTACTCCGCAACTAAAACAGGTAAGCACATACACTTGCATAATTCATTTATATTTTTATGCACCTCCGCATGTAACTCTTAGAGATGCAAATCGATAAAAATCTAAATAAAGCAATCAACGTCAGCGGACTTTTTTATGCAACTTTTTGAACAAAAATACTCTATTTCGTCACCAAACCGTCAAGTATTGATAGTTCTGCTCCAAAAAGTTTCTTCGCTGCAGTTTTCACGCTTATCGACACTACCACCACATTCTTTAATGCCATGAAATAATACTTACTATACAAAAATGTTTAAAAATGCAGGCTCTCTTGCATAATAATATGCAAAGAATTGGACAAGCTTTTGAAACTCAAGTTTGATTCAAAAGCGTGTCTCGTGTTCTCTGTCAAAACACATGATTGCGAGTGCTGGATCGCGTCACTAGATTGATTAGCAATAACATTTACCTGTCAGCAACCGTGTCGATTTTCTCGTGTTGAATTTTATTAGTGCAATTCCTTTCTCATCATCACATGCGTCATTTATTCATTTTTTTTAAATGATGATTTTATGTGTCAAATAACATACGAAAAGTATCGAATTTATGGCAAACAATTGTAATCAATTGTCTTCCTGAAGATAGCTCACTCATCGTGAGAGCAGGCACACTGAGTTCTATTCATGAATATAAATAATCTAATTTAATCCATTATTTGGTGGAAATCATCATCAGCATAGAATTTGAAATCAATACGATAGAGTGGTGAAAAACGTGATAATATTGGTTTACTCGTTCACACAAACACACGTCATACCGCCTATTACAGGGCACGGGCACACACTATTTAATTTACTATACCTATTAGTTGTGAATCTATTCAGGAATCGTATGAGTTTGGCGAAGCCTCTTTTTTGTTGTCATGTTTGTTTTGTGATGGCAGCCCCAAAATTCAAAATTTCATGTCACTTGGCCAGATAACATTAGTAGTTTGTTGTATCAGCCTCAAAACATAATTTTATAAACCATCAAATTGCACTTCACACTGTTGAAGTGGTAGGGCATGTTGTGGTTGACGCTTGAGAAAAGAAGGAAGAAGTTGTTGGTTTTCAAATAGGAAGTGCAATTGGGTGACCGTTACCTGAAAAAAGATAGGAAGCAACAAGCAAATATGGCTTTGTAGTAAAAAAACAAATCAAAATAGCCATCGGAAATGCGTTGGGGGTATTTTTAACAAACTATCTTTTTTTGTTGGGAATTGAAACTTATTTGACCATTGAGTGAGAGGGAACATATGCATGAAATTGTCATAAATCTCTTGTTTTCTTGATGGGTTATACTTTTGAAGAGTATGTTTCATGGGTCAAAGATGATAACCAAAAGAAAAAAGTAAAAGTTTTGTAGTTGAAATATTGTGTATTCAAAATGGATGATGAGCGACTTGATTAAATCAATTGGGACACATATTATTATTACCATGCTACAGAAAAATAAAATGTCAGAAGATGGGCATCACTTTTTCATGAGACAATTTGTTCACTTCCTCTCCTCATTTCCGTACGAGCAAATTCATGCGAATTGTCGTGGAACATGTCTCCTGTAGCACAGCCAGGTGATTTCTCAAAGAAAATCTAAAGATAGCGGGGATAGTTATAATTACATAGTGTATAGTAGCCAGTCAAGATGGTCAATTGATTGAATGGCCTTCGGTTTAACTCAAGATACAACCTCTTTTGCTATGTAAATATCGAATGCTAAGTAAATGTCACAATTTTTTCTCAAAGGGTTGCTCCTAGACATTCCGTTGATTTGTCTAGTGCATAGAAATCACCAGCGGCTAACGAATATAATTGCATTTTTTATGCTTAGTTTCTATCTGCGAATGAATGATAGCAGGTGACGCAAAAATGACTACGAAGTTGATTGATTTGTTTGATGATGATGTTCATGTTTTACAGCAGCAAATTATGATTTCGCTGATTGATAGAGATATTTAACAGTTGTGTAACAACAGTCGTATGAAATGTTTGTCATTTTTTGTTTACAGGAAAAGATAGCTGTTTTGAGAGGATCGTTTCACGATTTGGGCGTAAATGTACGTACGTTGTTATTGGAGATGGGAGGGATGAGGAGCACGCAGCCAAGCAGGTAAAGTTTCGACGAAGCTTCTTACGAAAATGCGTACTTAAATATTTTTTTTTGCGGGGACAAGATCGTAAATTCAGATGGCTCAATAAATGATTAGATAGAAGTCTATCATGAACCAACACCTATTGCATCAGTAAAAACACGAAGCTTTTTTTTTTCAAATACCGAATGCCACCCAAACTTGTACCAAGAACTCCTATAATTTGCAATCCATTAATGGTTTTAAATACTCGTATGAAAACAAAATATATTGTTTCATTTCGATACGACATCGATTAACATAACTCGTATGTAGCTTGAAGTCTAAAAATAGAATAGACCATTTTAGACAAGTCATTCCAATCCAACTCGGGCGTCTTGTCACATTTTCATTCTCTTGTTACCACTTTACCAGTACTTTACATAATTTTTTTAGGTTAAAACAATTTAAATCACGTCCTTTTGTACGCATCAATAACAAAAAGCAGAAGAAAAAAACAAATTGAAATTGGTATTGAATATTATGCCGAATAAACGGCAACTTAGGGAATATAAATAGAACGATTGACGACACGCTTTGTGCTTTGAATACTGAAAATGTTTCGCTGCCTCTCCTATTGCATTTTTTCTCAATCGTCAATCACTTCCTGAATTTTATTACAAACACAGAGCTCTTTTGTAGGACTGAAAGAAAAATGCAAATTATTTCTCACACATGCCACTAAACGAACAAAGTGAAGCTGAGGCATTTCCACACCTTGCTTCTCCGTCGATACCTGGCGTGTGTTTTTGTGCGCAAGTTAGTCTGCGGTAGTAACTATAGGTATATTTAGAGCAGGAGATCAACTAAACAATAGTCCAAATGGCATCATTCATAAAGCTAATTGAATCGCAATTAGAATACACGAGTAAACGAGAACACGCACGTTTGTACATTGCCGTCGGCATCATGAATGGAATCACAATGAACACTTTTTTTCTTGTAAAAGTTGGTTTTAATCAGGCTACCGGAATTCGTGAAGCAGTTTCAGTTGTTATTGTTTCTTGCTTGCTCTTATCAACAACGCATCATGCGTTAATGCAAGAATCGCACGAATAATCAAATAGTCAGACAGGAATCCTCAAGGTCATGCTTCACTAGACATTGAAGAAACTAATAAAAAATGCTTGAAAACGGATTACACTTTATAAGAGTAAGGAAGACGATTCAAAGGGGTTAGCAGACATCCAGGCGGAGGAAAAAAACTTGAAATGTCTATTATTAATGTATACATAAAATGGAGCAACTACTTAGGAAGATGTGGAGACATTATGAGTAAATAGAGAAACAAAAATGAGAGTGAGGGATGAACAGGAAAATATTTGCTAATTTAAATAACGGAATTTGCATACATGCTACAACAAAGTAATGAGCAGTTTTTATGTTATAAAGAGAGACAGGGAAAAAAAACAAGCGTAAAATATTGACGGCACGTTAGCTGTGTGCCAGAAAGTAATGCGTTTTTAAAAGAAATTCATTCTCATGCATTATAAATTTCGTAGACCAGATTTGTTCTAACTCCATGCAGAATTCCGTTCTCTGACTATGTAATTCTGCTCGTAGATGGCACTACTTTTTATGAAACCGTAAGGTTAGTTTGATTGTATAAATTTCTAACATGTTAATGGCTCTTTGAAGTTTCGTAACATTAGGTTAACGCCTTGCCACTTCAAAATGAGCGCGTCGATTCTATCAGTATCATGCAAAGGCTATTTCTAAGGGCTTCAGAACCTGAATGAATCGTAAAATTCTTCAGCTCAAGATTAGTATCATCTACCAAGCTATGAGATCAAACTGAAGCTGCAATAAGAACTTGTGTATTTGCTTTTCTTATCTTACATTTAGTTTTGCATAATAATTACTCGAAAATTACTCATTGACTTCAAACACATAATTTGAAATAGACTATGGTATATTTTTGGGTTCAATGGCATCACTTTTGAGTAAGCGGAGTGATTTTTTTAGTAATCCGGTGTGGCATGTGTGAAACTGCCTCTCTGCGTTTGCCTCTAATTTTAAGGCCGCGAACTTACCTGCATTAACGAACGACTTCAGGTAAAACTTTGATACGTCCTCTCTTCGGGATAGATCAACTAATTGCTTGTCATAGCAAAGAAATAATACATTTGTCATGTCCAATGTGGAGGTTTTAATGATCTAAGTGTACCTATTGTCACCTGCTTAATACTATTGCACGAGCTAGTAAAAATGATATTAAATTAATTGAATATTTATTTGTTCTTTTTCATTTTCAATCTAGATGAACTTTCCATTCTGGCGAATATCAACTCAAACGGATGCGGCAGCTCTTTTCAAAGCATTGGAGTTGTGTTACCTGTGAAGATCCCCAGTGGTGTCATTTGGTTCCTATGGAATTTTTAAGGGCTCTCCTGAAAAATCATACTTGAATTACTCTAAGTTAGTCGCTCGGCATGTAAGATAAAAGGTAGCTTTTACTTCCGACAGTATGGATGACAGACAAGCTAGTCTTGTGAAAAACACACCGTTTACGAAACAACAATTAGGCAGTCTGAAAATTTTGCTCGCATATCGTTGCCATTGTCTCGTTTGTCATATGCTTAGGACACTCACACATGCTCAAAGCAATTGACTCTAGTATTTGCACTTGCACTAATGAGATAACAATATCAGGAAAAAAATGGCACATTCACGAAAATAGCATCATTACATGAAGTTATGCTTATTGCTTCTTCCTTCCGGTTCTTATAAATCTTGCCAATGATGGGCAAGTATTTGTGCACATAAATGGAATTGGATTCATCGCATACACCAAAATCTGCAAAATATCACAGTTCTCATCATTGTTTCTCCTTTTTCTATTGTAGCCCTTCTATTCGTTCTGGTTTAAAAGAATTGAAAATAATTGTGACATCGTAGGGATGACACTGTTGCTAGAGAATGCTGGCCGCGGTAACGAAAAGAGAACTTCGTGATGTGTAATTAGTTACGGAAATGAGTGGAGACATACAAGGGAGACTGTGTCACAGTCAGAAAGTCAACGAGAATTGCAGGTTGTTCGTCTGCCTACAAAATCCAATCCCAATATATTCATTCATTCTATTTGTGTAGTCAAACAATTAACTGTAATAAAAAAAAGGTTTCAGTTATTCTAAACATTTTCTTTAAAAAAAAGTTCAATTCTACTTCTCAGACAGGTCTACTATTTCGTTTGCTAAAGGCTGATACATTATGAGACTATGTTTGAATGAAAATTGGCAAGAATCCGCATATCCTTAGCAGTTTGCAGTTGCATCACTGTATCAATAACATGACCAAAAACGACACGCGCTATGCTTTATTACTTAACATCAAGTATTATTGTTGCATGTTCCTCATGATTACCTGCCAAATAGTTAAAAATATACCTACTTAAACTTCGTTGAAAATCATTATGGCGAGGGAATACCGGTAGTGTAGTCAAACAATTAACTGTAATAAAAAAAAGGTTTCAGTTATTCTAAACATTTTCTTTAAAAAAAAGTTCAATTCTACTTCTCAGACAGGTCAACTATTTCGTTTGCTAAAGGCTGATATATTATGAGACTATGTTTGAATGAAAATTGGCAAGAATCCGCATATCCTTAGCAGTTGCATCACTGTATCAATAACATGACCAAAAACGACACGCGCTATGCTTTATTACCTAACATCAAGTATTATTGTTGCATGTTCCTCATGATTACCTGCCAAATAGTTAAAAATATACCTACTTAAACTTCGTTGAAAATCATTATGGCGAGGGAATACCGGTAGCTGTGTTACATAATAGTGCAAGCTCGTGTGAGAGAGAAGGCAGTTTTTTTATGAGATTCATCCAACTTCCTCCTGCTTCCTGTGACTATATGATGTAAGTCGGTGAAATTAAGTGGTGCCCTATTTTGCCAACATGCTCGAAAGGGTTTGTCTATATTAGATAATAATTAGGTATAATTTATGGACTGCCATTGTTGTGCGTTTTTAATTTACTTTTAATTTCATGGCTTATCTAGCCAACTCGTTGGGATAGAGTCCGGAAGGATGGATAATTAAGCTCGCACGAGTTTGCAGCTTTTTCTAGTTGTTGAAACGTTGAAATCTTATTCAGGCAATCGTCATGCACTTGGTTTTTCTCATGATTGCGTGAGTACAAAACTGATTTTTTTCTGTATTCCCGGAACAAAAAAATATACGAATGAGGAGTTTAATATGTCATTGTGGTACAGTTGCTATCAAGGGTATTGCTATAGCTACTAAATTAGTAAAAGAAAAGGAGACAGTGCTTTGAAGAGCAAACCAATTTTCGAAAAACTGCGTTTCACGATTTGGATTCAACTCGCAAAAGGTTATCTCACTCAAAATCAATCAAAATGATATTTTTACTTAACGAAATACACGACTTGATTTTAATCAACCGCGTGCCATAAATTAAACACGATTGGCAAGCTTAACTGACAAAAAATGGTAAGCCAATGATAAACAATCTCATCTTTGAACAATGAATGAATATAGTCATGATACACTTCACGCGGAAAGAAAAGTTTCAGCGTTATACAATGAAAAAAGGATGTTAACTGTTTGCTTAGTAACTGTTTATTGCTTAACTGCGAAACATCGAATGTTCGGTTTATTCAACCATGAAAAATGATATCATCTTATTATCAACAAAAAAGTATAAATCTATGTCTGACTAAAACGATACTTTTTGGTACTGTTGAAAAATTTGGAAACTTGATACCTATCTATGAATTCACGCGCACAGGATTATGATTTTGTATCTTGAATTGCACTTTGGTCAATTTCGTATGACAATGGTGCTTACTTAAGTAAAAGAAAGTTTATTTGATCTGATTGGTGTAATATTGCTAACACAAGCCCAACTATGCAGTTTTTGAAAGATTACGATAGTAATTTCAGCTATAACCATCTTTCCCTCTCCCGAAAATTCCAAAAGGCTTTAACACAATGGCGAATGACAAATGAGTTTTAAGACTAGTATTTATCCTTAGATTGATAGTTCAATTAAACTTTTTAGGAATCTCTTTGAGTTTACCAGTAGTATTTATACACAAAATAAGGTAGTAGTAATTGCATAAAGTGTTAAAACCATAACATAAAATTGTGATGATAATTACAAACTACACATGTAAAAAGTTTAGACGTAGAGAATTTCATGTCGTAAGCTGTAATGTTAAAATATACGAATATTATTGCCAATACTTGCATCTATTGTAAATATATCATAATATAATTATTTTTACTATGAATCAATCGCATTCAACCTTATTTTCATTGTATAAATTGTACAAGACTTACTGCCCTGTTAAGGTTTTTAAAGGTTTTGACTAAATCACAATGATCTTTTAGATTACACTATGTGGTTTACTTGGCGACCATGGCGTAGCACATGATTATAGCTATCCATTATTGAACCAGAACAAAGTTAGTTCTGTTAAAGTAAAGGTAACACAATAAGTATTACTAAACGTCAATAGTTTTCTAGTTTATGAAAATACTTTAAATCATTTATTATCTCAGAAAAGAGCGAAATATACCGGCTTGTGAAGTTAAGAATAAATAAAACAAAAGTTACTTATAAATAATGAAAATGGGTGAAC
>VICI01003720.1:0-12528 GCA_019593645.1 Akabosia matsudoensis
CTTCTTTCCAAAAATACCATACAACTTTATCTTTTAGGTGGTGGGTTGGTTCTTGCTAAACTAGGAATCTTGTCGCGTTTCCATGTTGTACGAAATCAGGAACGACTTTTGCTTTTCGTTCTCTTTGATGGCAACAATATTCTGTCTACTGAAGATCTAACGAATGACTTAAATGGGGAAAAAATAAAACGGCAATTAAGTCACAGTAAATATCTAGTATTTCCTTTTGTCTCTCGATTTAATTGTCAACTATAATCAAAAAGGGGTCATGTAGCAATAGGAGTTGGAGTTTTCTCCTCTCCCAGAGAAGGTTCTCTACGGCCGAATATTTTAAAATATCCATTACTTTTTGTTTCTTTCGTTCATTTTGTTCTTTAATTCCGTTCTTGTATTCTACTATATTTGCGTAGTAATAATAATCATTACGGATGTGGGAAGCTTTGTATCTTATTATAATTACAATATTATTGTGCTTTATGCAATTCATATTAATTACTGTCGGTAATACGGAAATAGCTGCGCTGTCATGAGATGAATGCTTGTGAAACTTATCTGAAATTGTGAAATTTGTGTGCATTTCAGGACGCCCATATGAGCGATGCGAATTCAGAAGAGGATCGGGAGCGACCTCGTGTTAAAGGTAAGCGTGTTTGGGTTTTCTCAAATACCGGTCAAATCTTTGCTTCGTTATATAATTTTTCGGAGTTGTAAATTGAAAGATGAAGGTGTATAGCACAATGATGTGTTTATTCGGGCAAACATAAATATACAGCTAAAATACTATTGGGTTATTCAAGAGGTATTGTTATTTTATGAACGTTAAATGAAAATCCATTATATTCTTTGTCTTCCCGAAATGCTACCCGATAAGCTTTTCTCTTCTCGTATTCCTGTCAAGTGTCCTGAGGTCGCACAGCGGGGGATTGAATAGCACTTATTCTTTCTTTCTTTTTTGTCTACATGATACAGTTTCTTACAGATTGTTTTCTTTTCCTTCTGTGCGTCGCATTAGTGGACACAGATGTGCTCTGATCGAGAGAAGTATTTCCAAAAATAGAAAAAATAAGCCTTTGTCTCTATAGTAATACCTATCTATGAACTATTTCCTGCACTGTATTTTCCCCTTTTGTCCATGTGACAACCTAGGGGAACTGAAAAGAGTCTCCGCAAAACTTTTCATGATAAAAGGTTTCCAACCAACTATTCCTCTCTAGCCAGGATCTTTCAAGAGTTGGGTTTTCATGAGTGCACTGTCTACGTACACCGTCTATTTCATTTCGACTATCGGAACATTGGAAAATATTACGTACGTTCGCTCTTGGTGGTGGAAAAACATTTCCCTTGTTATCTTATATCAGATATCCTTTCCCGTTCTTACCTTTTCCCTACGCCGTTTCAGGAGTACTTCAGCGAAAGGGCTCAACTCATATAGATAGAAGAAAAAGTGAACCCATGAGAGAATGAAAAAAAAAATCACCATCTTAGCGATAGCAACCCAGCGAACAAACCCCTGTCATCGACAGTTTTCACTTCCTTCTCCGTCGTTTATATCCTATCTGGCTTTCCTTTTAGCGTTATTGGTAAGCCACTTTCTATGACTGAACCAAGTATTGTTTTTCATGTAGATCTATTGCAGAACACATTATATATCCCGCCTTTGTAGGTTCCTCTTTCGAAAATACACCCCTTGCAGCAAATAACATAACTTCGTATTTTTTTTTGCGATTGGAAAACGTATGCTAATTAAATCTGTTACTGATTTGGCTGATTTTGCGTTTACTTTGTAGGAGGAAGAAAAAATAACACTGATACCAAAATGGATACGTCTTCCTCTACCCCATCAGACTTATCGACTGGTGGAAGTGACTGGGTTGGATATCATCCGGTTGGGTTGAAGAAAGAACCCTCAAATGGATCGAACAACAACATCTACAGCAACGGAAAGCATGATTTTAGAGAGCAATCTGTAAGTAATAATTTCAGGATGTATTTTTATTTGGATCAAATACAGACAGATAGATTATTTTGCAAACTTTGAAACGATTTTTTTCTCCAAAATTGAAAATATACTAATACACATCTTTATGTTTAATTTTATCCTAAAGAGTCCATTATTATTAAATGAACTGAAACACGACGTGGTGCACGATGAAACATCGTCCAACGGCAAAATTGAAGACGAGGACGATGATGACGACGACTCTGAAGATAAAATGGATACTCAGCAGTATGATCCTGAGCGACTTAAAGCATTTAATGTAAGTACTATACTAATGTATCCAAACATTATTTTGAAAGCACAAAAAATAACATCCAACATCAAGGATTTGTATAGATTCATTGTCAGAACTGCTTTCCCCAAACTTTATCGTATCGTCACGAACCTGTCTCTCTTTGTTAAAGTTTCAGTAGGAGTTGGGAATGTTTTACTGTTCCATTGACGTTTCGTTTTTTTTTTTCAATTGCCAAAAATAGGGGTTTCGTATGCTACCCTAGTCATTCCATCCTTTCTGATGCTCGATGTTACTACGATACGCTGGGCATACTCCAGTTCTTGTTTCAGAGAGAACTGCTTGTTTTATGTCATGCTCAGAATATGGATGGATTAGGGTTGGCAACCGACGAGTAAAAGCTTTCTCTTATTCAGTCACATTATAAAGGTTTCCCGTGTGCTACAACACTTATCCGCTTTTACTACGTACCAGTATTTTTTTACCTTACGCCTTTCTGCTCTTTACTTTTCCCCGACATCTTTCTTTCGAGCAAACCATGTTGTTAAATTTTACCTTCGTTCCAGCCGTCATCATAATAATCCTTAGGATGGTTGGATTTTATAGACCCTCATATATATTAAGGTTTACGCATATTATGCACATTGGCCTGTTTTCGGCTTTTACATGCTCTCATAAATATTCCGTATGTATCCACCCGAGATTTTTATGATAACTATTGAACTTCCTTTATTGTGGATGTTTTTCCAAATCTGTTATTTCACCGTTCTTCTTCGTCTTAGTTATAATCAGCCTTTAACTTTGTGGGGCAAGACCTCCATGCGGTGAAAGATATCTCGTCTGGAATGCCAACGTTGTTACAATATAGCAGCTATTTTGCCTAGTTTCTTAATCTTCGAGTGAATATTGCTGATGGTTTTTGAAATGGTGAAAGGTGTATCTTAAATCTGAGCCCACGCATTCCTTTTCAATATACTGGATTTGGATGACACAAATCAGCCCGATCCTGGCGTTGTATGGAAAAACTTCATTCTTGCAAATTCCTTTTTAGAATATTAAGATATTCAGGCAAATGTATTCCATTATTTATACCAATTGTTGAGATTTTGTAAATGACAAAAAGTCCAGAAACCAGTGGGTTTTGATAATATGGATACGAAAGCACAAGTACGTAGGACACTCTCAAAGAAGTGGTAACGCTACTTATTCTGCAAGCCATATGAACGCTTTCCAGCTTCTTTTTGTACAAACTACTTAAACTTAGTTGAAATAGACTAAGGAAATGGTAACGTGGAAAGATACCAGGATAAAAGCAAATATTTCGAGAGAGAAAAAAAAGTCGAGAGGAACGTTCACAAAAACGTGTAAAACTCCACCATGAAACCTAGCAATCGGTCTCTTTCTAGAGAGAAATAACCAAGCCAACTGTTCTTTTCCTCTCCCACACTTTGGAAAAGTACGAGAAAAGGTTGTTCTTATTTTTCTCTTACTTTTTTTACCGCCAGACAAAAAGAAATCCTCATTTTCCATGTTATTTCTGCTTCTACATCGGGCGAAAAAAGCCCATGAACAGTAAAATGGTGTATTTTGTGCATGCACAACTATATATAATGTTCTTTCGGTGTTCCCCTACCTCACTCGTTTTCTCTGTCATCATTAGTTCTTGAAGCGAACAAGTAAAAGGAAAAAGGCTTTGGATCCAATTCTCGGACAGAAAATTGCTGCCAGAACTAGAACTAGCTGTCATATAACCACCAATCGTAGAATAGCGTGTGCCTTTTATTATTAGAGTATTATAATGCGAGAAAAGGTCTTTACGTTCCATTATTTTCCATTTTATCTTGGAGCAACGTTACATTTTCTCTTTTCTCTGGCGTTTCCATCATAATATAATGCATTATTTTACAGTGTCACTCATCCACTTATTTTTGTAACTGTTTCTTTACAGTATGTATTTCTGAGTGTATCCCACAGTATTGGGCTACTTCGTGTGCAAAAAATGCAAACTGAACACACCAATCATGTCGCGTTAAGTAGATGGTGGAGCCATGGCTACGACGTTCTCTTAACAGACTCTATAACTTATGGAGCTTCCTCAAAAGCTACGAATAGTTTGATAAAAATAAACCGACGTGTGTAGCTGTAAAAATATTGTCACAAAACGGATAAAAAACTATTCGTTACTACGTACCACATATATACGATTACTCCATTCTCACGTTTTTCTACTGGTATAACAAGCAAGCACACATACATTTTATGTACTTCCGTTCCCACTTACAAAAACATCCACTTGTACAAGATCATGCATAACATATCCTCCCTCCGACAAAAAGTACATTGCTTTTGCTTTGTAAAGTAACAGTTGCATTCGTAGCATATTGGCTTAAAAACAACTTTGAACTGAAGCGCTAAGTTCTCCCTGATGCGCTGAGGTCAGTGAAAATGCTGGAAGAAAGTGAAATCGTAGAGGCGAAATACTACCCAAAACAGAAAAATGGAAAGACATAAAACCGAACAAAAAGGGGAAACAGCTCGATCGTGTTCTTCTTTGGAACAAAAAAAAGGAACCCATTTCCTTTCTGCTGGTATTTGCAGCTGTTGTTGCAAGGGTGTATATTCCTGAATGAAAAAAATACTCGAAAGTGTTTACACCACTGAGCAGGAACTGTTCCAGATGGTATGGCCTTAAAGAGAGAAAAAAAGAAATAATTCAAAAGAAAGGCTGAGCATTTCCTGAACACTTTTTTCGAGAATGGGAGTCGAGCTGAGAAAAAGCTTAAAATATTAAATGGGTGACGGGTGGTGGAAAATTTCGGTGATAGTTGACGCGCCGTTGGTGTGTGATGAGTTTCGTTGTCTTCACACATTGGGTTTTTTATTTGTAAGATGGGTATTTAGCAGTATTCCTACTTTTTTGTGATAATTTTACAAATGATTCAACGCATTTACGGACAACTTCGTAAGCATAAAGGTATAGCCACTAATTTTGTGTTGTTTTTTTTCTAGATGTTTGTACGATTGTTCGTCGATGAGAACTTGGATCGAATGGTTCCCATTTCAAAACAGCCCAAGGAGAAAATTCAAGCCATTATAGACTCCTGTACTCGTCAGTTTCCTGAATTTGCGGAAAGGGCTCGTAAACGGATCAGAACATACCTTAAATCTTGCCGGAGAAATAAACGCTCCCGTGACTCTAATGGATGGGAGTCGGTAAGTTTATGTTTTGATATGATTTTGCCGGGGAGAAGGGCGAAATTCAAAGTAGATTACCTAGTAAAATATTAGATTTTGATCACAACTGAACTTTTGGACAAGTTCCTAAAGTTTTGCTGTCTTTGAATGACAAACTTACACGCTTTTTCCACCCTTTCAAAAACCATGCGATTAATTTTAGACAAATCGTCACCCTAAAACCTGTTTTCCTTAAGAATTGAATCCACTTTCCATTGCTTTGCCTGCATGCATTCGGAGCACATAGTGACTCCTCTTATATGTGTTCTGAGCAAAGATCCAAAGTCAATAAGTCCATTTCCTTCTTATAGTGGTGGAACAGTCCCATTACCAACCCAACCTACAACCAGACATATGATACAGTCCATTGGAAAGTTGGAGAAACAAAAAGTGCAAGGTGGTGTGTTAAGAGAAAGTACCAAAATCTTTCTCATATTGTTTCTGCTGGTAACGATAAAAGAATGCGTCAGCACCAATGCAACCACATATATTCTTTACGCTTACTTGAGCCCTAAGTTGTTAGCATTTTCGCACTTTTTCTCGTTTGAGAACATTTACTTAAGAGCTAGTAAAACTTTGTATTTCGGGAAGAAACAGAGTTTGTGTACCCAACAAGAAAGGATTTATTGCGCTGAGGTTGACCATCTTGCAGAAATAAATCCTTCCTGTCTGCTGCCCAAGATTACAGCTTTAAAGAGCTACGGCCGGGTCTGTTGCTTGTTTTGTTGGCGCATTTGCCTGATTCACCCCCTATTCCGTCTTACAACATGGAATATAATATAAATCCCAGTTTCTCTTACCCAACCGATTCTAAAAGAAATATATTACTTCTCAAAGTTTGTTTATGTACTGGTCTCACAAAACAAATGACACCGACTTTTGTGCTAGGCACTGCCCATTCAGTCGATAATATCACCCATTTTTCTCCCTTTGCCACTCAATATTGAACCACTACTACCAGTATAATTTACTTTCACCACGGCAACATAAAGTCGCCAAAAGGAGAAAGGCTTGCGGGAAAGTTGCCGAAAATTTAGGAGCGAACATACCCTTGTCGAGTTGCATCTGCTTACAGACTGCCTATAAGTAACGCAATGCAGTGATGGATTACCGGTTATTATGTTTTTTACTTTTATGTACACAGACAAATATATGTACTTATTACAAAAGTTACTTCATTTTAAATACGAGTAATATCATCCCCTACTTTATAATTTAAAACTGTACAATAGACTAACTTTCGGTCGTGTTTGTTCTCTTTCTCTATGGAATAAATTAGTCACGGCCAACACCAGCCCATCTAACATCTGTGCAAGCAGAACAAATCTTGGCGCAAGCATGTGAAAACGAGAGTCAAAATGCGAAAAGAATGCGAATGGGCTTGGAACCTGTTAGCCAACCTCATCCTACACCATTGGTAAGCTTTTTCGTTTGATCAGATCTATGAAAGTTGCTCTCATAACATGGCTGATTTTATTACTGTATCGAATCATTTACTGTGAAGTATATTGTTATACAATTTCGGTTTCACAGTTGACTGGTTTTGTTCCTTTAGCTCTTATTTTATTGAAAATCTCTAATAGAAAACTACAGTTATATGTACCTATGTGGATTACTGGTAAATTTGAACGCTATTTTTTATTACTATTCATTTTTTCTGCATATGTCCAACAGCAGAGTGAAAGTAAAGGCAGCAAAGAGAATGGGAATCACAATTCGACTGGAGACACAACACCGGAAAAGAGTAGTAAATCGTCTCCTCCTGCCCCACCGGCAGCTCATGCACTTTCCGCTACAGTAGGTGTAGGGATCGCTTCTCATTCTGGAAGCACAACCTCTATGAGCTCTTCATCTCCGGGACTCTCATCTGATGGAGTGAACAATCAAAATCTTAATCTCAGTCTTAACGGCGGTACACCTTCAGTCACTTCCAGTGTGGATAACATTTTGGGCCAACATCCGTCCGCTCCCATATCTACCAATAAGTCATTGGAAAGAAGCCCACTGGTAGACTACAGGTTAGCTTTAAATTCCATATTTCTGATTTACATTCGAAAGTTATCAAAATAGGTATTTTACTTGCATCTTTTTATAATTATGTTCTAGCCGAACCCTAAACGGAAATGGTGTTCCGAATATGTCGATGTATAGACCGAATTTTGGTCAACCGTTCCCGAGAACAGCGCCTTTTCCATCGCTCTTTCCACCAGCTTCAGCGGCCGCGGTGGCGGCGGCTGCTGCAGCAGCAGCTGTAGGTGGAACTTCAAGCTTTCCCCATAATGTGTCTCCACTGCCAGTCGCTAACGGTAATTTTACACCACATTCTAGTTTATGTGATGGTCTCGTAAAATCTGTTATTCACTTTGTACATTCAGCCATATTGCAATTTTAGTAGTGCAAGAATCAGCTTAAAAATGGCGCCTGTTCTCTGTATGAATACTTCTCTGGAAGCAACATTTTACTTCTACCTCATAATAAAAGTGGTTTTACGAACTATATTTCGACAATGTTGCTTGCGTTACCTCATACATAAATCCCGTTCAAACACCAGTCGTATAACCTATTGCAGCAAACTATCCTCAATCTAACTTTAACGTGGCTCGTTTTCTTACATTCTGCTCAGGAGGCACATCTCTTGCATTACATCCTGAAATACATAGGAAAGGTCTATCCCATACGAGTCACGACGTTTTTATCGTAGCGAGATGACCCCAGTTTGTATAAAAAATAAACACACACTGATCGTCTTATCTAGGTTCTTTCCTAGGTGAAAGGTTATTTTGAAACTAAAAGAGTATTCGTCTTTTACTAAGGTAGAAAACACGATGTAAATTGGGCGTGTTCAAATATACATTTCCTAGGATCCCCCAGGTACCCATTTCGACCATTCTCCAGTATGCAAACTGGAAAATCTGTGACTTTTCGGAACAAAATATGAAGAAGACGCAATGATTTTCACTTTGTTGCTATTTCTACCATTGAAGTAACGACCTTCATTGAATGATGGATTCTGGAATCCTGGGATGATATATGTTCGAATTTCATCAGTGGCCCAAAAGCACTAGAACATTCAGCATCTAGTATTGCATTTAGGTTCACAAGAGACTGTTGCTCCATATTAAGATCGAAACTAGCTGAAACTGAACTACGGCCACGTATTGACAGAGAGATAAAAACCAACGAAATTCCGCGAATAGGATTATTCGGTCATACTATTATACCATTACGGAGAAAAATGTTGTGGATGTAGACAGGGCATTGTGATGATGATAATGTTTCTGTTCTAGCTGTAGGAACTTGCGAATTATAAAAATAACGAGGAAAAGGCAACAGATAAATAGGCGAATGAAACTCGTAAGGACTAGAATGAATGGGCTGCAGAGGGAAAGTGTACAGCTGGGCTGATCATTTTAATATGATTCTTTTATTGGAGAACGTATACACTAGTAGCATGTAGTGACAATAAAATTCCTGTCAGAGAGGATATGTGGGTTTGCTTTATTATTTCATCTCATGTTTATTTCAAGGAGGATACATTATTATCATTATTATTATTTTATTCTGTGAAGCACACATTCAAAATTATCATGAATGCGACATTATACAGACACTTGCGTACACATATAGAGTATGTGACTCGCCTGTAAAAATGGTTGTCACCTCATCGCCACTCCTTTTCTCTCGCTTTCTCTTTCGCTCCCCTTTTTCACTTTTCTGCCTCCAAATGAACGACTGGTACATTGTTTGACAAATTTAATAGCTTGGAAATCCCTCTGTTTTCGTATATCGCCCTAACGAGTTCGCTTCGTTGCTCTATATCATTTTATTGTTAAATTACATGTTATTTTATACTCCATTGGTTCTGGCAAGTAATGTTGAGTTAATTCATAACAAAAAGTTTGTTTATATAACAACAACTGAACAACAGTTTTTTTCTGGCTAACTCAGTTTTCTTCTTTTTTTGGTAAACAGGAGATTCTGGACCCACCGATTTGAGCATGAAGTCCAAACCACTTCTTACCCACAATCTAAATGCGACCGAACTAGCAACTGTTCGCCAATTGATAACTGGATACAGAGAGTCTGCAGCATTCCTACTGAGATCTGCCGACGAGTTGGAGCAACTTTTAATACAACAGCAGTAGTCACAGAGAGACTGTTTCACCTCAACGACAATAGCATCCCATCATCGCTATTTTGTGGAAAGCGCCCGTCTGAGTCAGCTTGTCACTTACTCCTTCATAAGAAACTTTCACAAAGCTTTCACACAATGTGCAGACGAAAATACCGAGAAATTTTTCTTACAATCAAAAGCTTTCATAAAGTCGTAATGATAGCTGGGTTAGTTTTTAAAGGAATTTGATGATGTAAAAAAGAATTAATATTAATCATTGTAATATTCGCAAAATTTTTTTGGAGAAGTAGTGCGGGAAAAAACTTAGCTTTTTGCGACAGTCGCCAATCTGGAGAAAGTTTCCCATAGGAAAAGGTTTTGTAAAAGCAATTGAGTGACGTTTTTGCAAATAACTTTCAACGGAGTGTCATGTATATGTTATTCCGATAAATGTTTGAAGTTCAAATGTATGGTTACAATATACTGTACAATTAGGTACTTATTATTACTACTAAGCGATAGCTACACGATTGTTTATCTTTCAGTTTAAGTAAGCAAGCAGTCGGTTAAGGGAACAGCAGTTGACCAAAGATTTTAATCGAAATGATGATCGAATATGTAGGAGTTTACTAAATTCCAAACATATCACTCATTTCACACGCAGCAAACTCTTTTGTAATAGAAAAGTGCTAAATGTTATGGTGTTCAATTTTTTATATTATGTGTAATTTTTTGTATTTGATTATCGTGTTCGTTTTCTGCAGTAGCTCTTCCAAAGATCTTTGTATTAAAATAAAAAATTTCATGTCAGTGATGAGAGGAAGTTTTTCTGAGTCATTTACAAATATTTATGAGAACATATGGTAGGCTATAGTTTATCCTCAACTTGTTTTTGATTCAGTCAATGCATCCTCGAGGAAAATAAACAAGCTAAGTATAGTTGTAGTCGTTTATCTTACTATCTTTTTTCAAATAAACATGGCAAAATTACTGGCTAGCTTATGCTGTATTGACTAGAAATTGATTAAGCATCCGAATTAAATGAAATCAATATAGTTTTCATCGATATGTCGTACATGAGGATCTCCGCGATGTAAAATGCAACATCAAAATCTTCGCCGGAACCGTTAGAGTTTGCAGATCTCATTATTTTTCGTAAAAAGTATAGGTAATTTCAAAATCAAACGTCCAGGGAACATAATTGAATAAAAGTGCACGTACTTTTCAATGAAAGGGGCTAAACAGATAAGATATACTTGTTTAAAAACATGCAGCTTTGATTATTTTAAAAGATTATCGTAATAAAAAATTGAGAAAAGGCGTTGTTTTGAATATAGGCTTCATTCACTTCTAGCCTACTGAAGTACACTGTTACCACTTTAGTAGGTCTTTTGTAAATTCTTGTTTGAGGCAATAGCTGTCAAATGGTTGTATTTTTTCTTTAGTTGTTCTCTAATTGATATTTTTGAACAATTGTAGCTACAGCAGCTACTACGACATCTCGATAGCATTTTGGTTTTGATACTATTTTTTTCAAAGTTGTGTACTTCCACGTGAATAAATCAAACGGGTATGAATGAACCACTTCACTTTGTAATATTCTTAATGTTTAAAGAATCTATCTGACTGAATGTTGACCTAGACTATGCAAGCTTCGCCCTGTACATGGCCAGCATTTGCTTTGAACACTGGTAGCTACAAGTGTAAAATGTATTTTATGAAACAAATATTTCCATATTTCTAAATCAAGTCAATTTAGAGTTGAACAGGTTATCAAATTGTGTTTTGACATTGGACCGTAATATGTAAGCGAGCAGAATTCTCTACACAAGCTGGAAAATTAAAATTGTCAATTACGATTTCAATTCTCGTACAAAACGTCAAACGTCGTGACTTCGTTGAATGATATATAAAATTTACCTGCTGCACTATATAGAATAAAAAATAACTCTATTTATAAATTATCTGGTACATTAAGGGGTATAAATGTGAACAGTAACAATGCGTTTTTAAAATAAACTCACCAAAGATGTTTGCGTTTAAATAAAAGGCAGTATAAAAAGATGGACTCAATTCTTTTAAAATTGCATTACATATCCTAAGTAATGACCAATGACGATTCAGTATTTTAAAAACTTGGAACAGCATAATCAAAAAAGCTGTTAAGCCACGGATATAATAATGACGAGGCTGAAAGCAATCCTGCAAAGAAAATGTTTTTGCATTTGCATTGAAATGCCCGCCCTAGTTGAGAGCTTTCCAACGATACGAATTCACTCCCCAAAGTGTCATTGCTGAAAATTGAACCACCGCAAATAAAAAATTTGATCCCACGCCCCAGACCGGATATGCCGAAAATCAATAAGCTTGGTGCTAGAGACTAATAGTATCACTGTGTACAAAAAAAAGTTGACCCGTGACCCTGACCACTACTGATTGGGCCGAAAATCGATAGGATTCTTTCCAGTGGCCTACACTATCATTGTACCCAGTTTGATATGAATCGGCCAGTGTATATGGCCAGAGAGCACCGACAGTACAACAGAACAGACAGACTAACTCATCGATGTCATTACTTGCTGAATCTAATTCAGCTTTGTAATACAGGACAAAGTTAAATTACATGCTGCATATTTACACAATGATAAAGATAAAATTTTAATAAACCGGTACAACGGAATACCGAAGTAGCGTAAGCCGCGAACGAAACGCGCAAAAGCTCATGTCAAGCAGACGAAGTATGTACAAATTATGCCTAACATCGAAAACTGGCACCTGCAGCTAACTGAAAACCCGTGTAAACACGTTCATCTGTTACCTCTACTGTTAAGGCTTCTGGAAACCTTCGTACAAAATGCTTTTCAGACAAAGCGTGATCAATTTATCTCTGAAAACGAATTTGGGCACATGCACAAACCTGAAAGTAAATGAAAACGAATTTATCCGTCG